>PVIR01010275.1:0-50509 GCA_004026965.1 Petromus typicus
ACTGGGCTGCTATAAACATGGGTGCACATATGTCACTGTGATAAGAGTCTTTTAATTCTTGTGTGTATATACCTAGCAGGGCAATGGCCGGGTCAAATGGGACCATCAATCCTAGCTTTTTGAGGATTCTCCAAACTGATCTCCACAGGGGTTGTACGAGTCTACAGTCCCACCAACAGTGGAGAAGGGTTCCTTCTTCCATGAGGCAAATTTTTGAATGAAGGAAAGTTGGATTGAACACATAGTGACACGACCACTAGTCAGCTGTCTCTGCCTTTGTACTAAAATAAATTCTCATGTATCAAATATGTTAATCCAAACAGTGAAACTATGATGAAACTTTGAATGCATAATCACAGGTGACAATGACTTTCTAATGAAGACAAAGCCTGTTGCTTCATAAAGTTATTAGACAAGTCAGAGTGAGTAATATTAGGATGATATCTATAGTATGAGGTACAGCCAAATAAAAAGCTGTTCTGCTTTCATTTGTACATAGTGAAAGGTACACGGCATTTGCCTTTTTGTGGCTGAGTAGATTTGGGCCTGGGATTAGATTTGGTCACAGGCTCCAGGACACACGCATCGGATTCTAAAATCAAGGTCTGGTTTGGAGATTATGCTTGTGTGATGATAGACAAAGTTGGGTGAATATTTTTTAGCAGCAGTTGGGAGAGGAGTGAAACATCCGGGAAGTGGCAACGCTCTCCAGCTGAGGCAGATGGAAGGGTGAGGAGGACACTGCGGTTCTGGAGCAAGGGTTGTCCCTCAAGGGTTCCTTGGGAACCAGCCTAGGGAGCATGAAGGGTTCAGTGAGGGCTGGGAGATTAGACAGAAAACTCCAAGCAGGCTGAAATGTCATGTCTGGGGTCCTGAAAACTAGAGTAGAGACTCGAGAAATCCCGAGAAGGGAAAAGGAGTGGAAATTGGGGTAAAATAAGTGTGAGGTTGAGGAGGAAAATAACTTGACTTTTATGTTCTTAAGTCTAGCTTGACTTTTATGTTGTTGTGTTGCAAAGCCAGGTAAATTTATAAATTTAGGAGATGAGGAAGGGGCAATGGAATCAGGAGAAAGAAAGGATAAGTTCATTTATAAACAAATGGACAAACTCAGTTGTTGACAGGTTGAGTTAAGGTTCACGTGGTCATCTGAGTGACACCACTTAATGGGCAGTTGTGTGCACAAATTATAATAGATCTCTTTATTCTTGATTTTGTTCTTTTATGGTTTCAGCTATCTATAGCCAGCTGTCGTTGAAATCTCAGGAACAATTCTTAAAATTTATATAACTAGACCACAACATGCTTGCTATCATTGTTGCATTTTAGTATCAGCTATTGTTAATCTCTTACTATGCCTAATTGATAGACTCAAGTTTATCGTAGGTGTGTCCACAGAGGCAGAAGGTAAGTCTGTATAGATTCGGTGTTACTTTCAGTTCCTTCCGACCTCCACCAGGGTCTTCGACGGTCTCCGCTGTGGTTACAAAGGGGTTACCACACAGGCCCAGTAGTGTCTTAGTTCAGGTTCTCCAGAAGTGCAATTTGTGATGAAAATGCACATATAAAGGACTGTTTGTTTTCCAAAATGCACATTCTAAGAGTAGTGGAAGCTCAGTAGGGAAGGAAACGTTCCAGGTCAATCTCAACCTTCCGCTATGCCGGCACGTCGGAGAAGAAATCACGCTATAAAGCTGGTCCCGCTCAAAGGAAAACAGCTGGACTTTTATACCATGGCCTCAGTCACTAGTTAGTGGTACAGACGCCGCAGGAGGATGCACCTCAGACCCGCTCTCCTCCACAGAGACCTCCGACCCCGGCGCACCAGAGCAGGGCTGATGGACTCTGCCTCTTCAGACAGAGGGCCTTCAGAGAGTTCAGTTTTCCAGACCTAGAACGGAGTGTTTTTAATTAGGCAACCTAGAAGACATCAAGGGGATGATAAAGAGGAAACTTTCTGAAGGGTCAAAGGAAAATTGCTCTGGGGGCTGGCAGGAGCCCTGGGAGATATTTACATAAAAAGCGGAGTGAATCAGACTGCGGTCTAATTCCCAAACAGGAAATGAAGCTATAGGAATGAGAGTGATTCAGAAACCAATCTCACCACCTACGTACCTGGCAGGGAGGAAGAGAAAGGCAAAGTGAGTGTTGGGAGCAGAGACAAAGACAGTGAAAGACAGACAGAGAGACAGAGACAGAGACAGAGACAAAGACAGAAGCCGGGACCCTGCACCAGCAGGAGAAATGGCCTGGTGGCTCTTTAAGGGTTCCAGTGCTGGAGAGGATGAGGCTCCACAGTCTCCATTCTCTTTCTCCTTCCAACCCACCACCCCTTGCTTCAAAGAACAATATTTGCCAGGTCGATCACCGTTGTAATACATTTAATTATCACTTAGGTAATAGATACTTGTTTCGAAAAAGGTGAAATCCTAAAATCATTTAAAAACATAGTCTCACTGTAAATAACTATTTTAGATACTTACGTGAGCAAAAGCATTGATTTAACATTGTACCATGCTTGGGATGTTAACATATGAATGGGATGCTTAAAATAATTTTTTGGCTGAGTCACAGACCTCTTGTACAGAGGTCACATTTTATTGCCCTGCTGCGTGAAAGACAGTATTTTTTCTCACTTCTTGTTTTAGGCTCTGTACACCCGATGCCTGCCGGGTACTAGGTAGGTAGCTGGCGCTCTGGGCCCCATCAGAGCTACAGGTGCTTCCATTTTCTAGGCGGAGACATTGGTTATGTTTACAGCAAATGCACCACTGGGTGATGAGGCAGTAACAAAGCTACAGGAGAAAGAAATGCGTCCAGAGAGAACACATTGAGCCAAGTTGATAAGAAATGACTCTGATTTTGTAAGCATATTGAAATCTAAGCGTGCTGTTCTGGTAAGATCACTGCCCCATGCCAGGCCCCAGGCTTGATCACTGCTCCCTGGTCTCAGCAGGTGATGTCACCTTCTACTTTACTAACAAGGCCCAGATAGGCCAGCATGGGCTGTGCTGAGTCATTATTCATTTCATCTTCCCTCTTTTCTGTTTCATAAAAGGAGGCACTCCAAGCAGAATGAGGCATTTATCTGTTGAGTGCATCATCTTGTCCCTAATCTAGGCCACGACTCCATTAACCCTACATTTCATTTGAAATTTTATTCTTCTTTGTCCTGGAGGGATTCCTGCTCTCAGGTTATATGGACAGGAGAGCCAAAAACAAGACACCCAGCACTGTCTGCTCCCATCCACATTGTGCATGTGAGGTCGGTGGCAGTTCCTTGGTCACATGTGTTTCCATCTCCCCTGCCATCCACCCATGCTGTCAAGGCCACGGGAATGTGCGTCGGCTTAATACAAAGGTATATTTGGGGTCAGTGTGTAGTGCTTTCAGTCCATTGTCAGCTGGCTCCCAGAGAGGATGGCGTGGCAGAAGAGACACAACTCATAGTGTGGCAAGCAGGAAGTAGCCGCCATTAAGAGAGGAGGACGGATTCTACCCTGAGGCCCCGCCCCCAGTGACCCCCTCCCTCCACCAGGCTTCACCTTCCCGCATCGCGCCCCACTATAGACCAACCAGCAGACTAATCCTCACCAGAAACCCGTGACCCAGTCACTTCCAAAAAGCCTCACCTGTGAGCACACGAGGCTCTGGAGGCACATTTAGATATCAGCCGTAACAAGAGATTCTGTGAACTTTTCTTCCACTCTCTTCAGTGGCCGTGTTCCATAACGTACATGTAGTTACTAAATGTGTTCATTGACTAATGCTCTATTGACAGGTTATATTTTTCCATTTTAGAGAGTTGAGTGGAGGCTTTTAAGTATTTTGGGGGTCCTTATTTATTATAGAGTTATTCAAATTCTACAGAATAGACTTCTTAGAATTTTATGTCGCCTCATCATATGTCCAGAATTGAGGCTAAAGACAAGAGTGTACTCTGTGTGGATAAGTTTTCTTTTATGCTCAAGAGTCTCACAGCTACTTTGGCAGCCTGAATGTGACTCAGCCAGCGACCTCAACTCTAACCAAACTTACGAGCCGCCGGCTGGAATGTTATCTATGTTATCTATGTTTTACTTATTCTTTGCTTAGAAACTGCAAGGCTGACTTCAAAAGAAGAGCATCTATTTCCCCCAAGAAACAAGGGACTTAGAAAATAGGCTTTTCTCAACTGTGCCCAGTGACTTCTTCATTGCCGGTGTTCCGTTTTCTATGCTATTATACTTCTGTGAAACAGTGTTATTTTCTTCAAACAACAGATTTCCTTCCCTGCTGTGTGACGAACAGTGTGTTACTCAGCAGTCCCACCAGTCCTGCCTCAACTGGAGGTGTATTTCCTGTATTTCTATTTGGACTGTTCTTCACTGTGTATGTTGATAGAATTGCTTCCTTGTACAATGAATCAATATGCATGGATTTCCCTGTTGTTCTATTCCTTATGACTTTTTTTCAAAAGAAACTTTGATACAGTTGAGAGATGGTTCTTTTCACGTTGAATATTTTAAATGGATAGTTGATGCTTTCCCCTCTAAGGTATCGATAACTTCTTTACATTTTTAACTCAGCTATTTTTATAGGTCTGTATTTTGTAATAAGTTATTACTTCTTACTTTGGTGTCAGTGTTGTCGACTTTATGCTGCAGTAATATTCCCACAATCAGTGGTTTTCAAAGCCTGCCGTGTATTGTTCATTCACACCGTGTGAACTTGGTCAGTTGCCAGCGGCCCCTGTCATTTCCTGGAGGCTCAGGCCTGGTCCTGAGGAAGGTTGTCTCCAACTTCTGATGTTCTCACAGCTTTCAATAGAAAATAGCACAAATTGCATCCAATCTCATGTCATTAGCTTACACAAGTTGGGGAAATAGAATCTTTAATGTACCACAGAGGAGAGAGAGAGAGGAAGAGGAAGATGAGGGGGAAACACAGACAGACAGACAGAGACAGAGACAGACAGCAAGAGAGGGAGAGCTAGAGTATTTATGGATAATCTAATAACTACCACATTTTCTATCCTGTGTAAACTTTAGCAGTAATTCTACCCTGAACTTCTGAAAATGTCCTCTCTGTTTTCCACAACACAAAATACCAATAGACTATCTTTCTAGTTCTCTGATTGTTTATCATATTTTTCTCCAACTTTGTTGTGTTTTACAGTGACCTAAGTGTGGCTGATCCTTGATTTTGACCCCTGTTCATTTTCTATTTTAGTTGTCCTCTGTCCTTGGCTGACCCTACAGTTATAGTCAAATATCTATATGCCTACCCAATCTTCCCTCATTTACTTCCCATATATTTTCAGCCTTATTTGTTCCATGAGGCAAAATGATGAATACAATAAAATCCCTGCCTCTAGAGAAACCCTAAATTAGCTGGGAAGACAAAAGCTGAACAGTTTCATCAAAATGAGCAGCACATTTCATGGATATGTGGTGTTTATGATAAAATGTTTGTGATCCCACTGAGTATAATAACTGTGGAATTTGAAATCCGGCAATATTAAAAGTTCTTCTAATAAAATTATGCTTGAAATGTGAAAAGTAATAACAGTACCTCTCAATATTTGAGTAGAATCTTTTGATCACTTTCAGGTAGAATTTGCTGAGTGAATGTTCATCTGTTAGAGCTCAGGAGAACACTCATCTCAGAAAGGATGTAACCAAAAAGGGTGGGTGTTTCTTTGTTTAAAATGGCGAGTAGGCCTCTCCTCATGGGAAAGCATTTCTGAATAGCGAACTTGAAACTACTCATGCTAACGTTTAGTTTCATCTTCATTTCTCTAAGTCGATTAGAAAATGTAAAACAAAAAAACATTTCTAAGTTCTTGGAATTCTCTACAAATACTCCATCATTCCTTCTGTTCGTCTCTGCTTAGGAGAACTCTACAAAGAACAGTCCTTCAGAAATAGCTAAGAATAAATAGGTCACAAATAGGTAAATATCATGTCTTTTCTCTGGGATGAGAAAATAAAGATGTGAATGAGTTCTAGAATTGTATGTTATATATTGTGAAATAGAAAATACTCAAAGTGAAATAGGATGAAGGGGGAAAATAATGAGATTGTAACAAAAAAGAAAGGAAACAAATTTTATGTATATAGGGGGTGGTAGGGTGGGTAGGGCTATGAGAAAAAATGAAAATTAAGTTGTGTCTTATACTGGTGCAAATCCTCATGTGGAGTGCAATCATGATGTGTACATGTAATGTACCAATAAAGATTTCAATTAAAAAAAGAAATAGTTAAGAAATAAAATGAAAGTGTTTCCATCCTCTCTTAAGAGAAGCTTTTTATCCTGTTATTACCTGGAACGCTACAAGTGTCTCCGTCCTCACAACGCCTGAGGGGCTGGGGCGGGGCTGAGCTGTGATCACAAGCTGTAGTCAAATAGGAGAAAGCTCTGGTGCGCAGGATGGAAACTAAGCATGACAGTAATGTTCTGTGTGTTTCAAATAGCGAGAGGAAGGGAGATTGATTGTGTTCACCATATCGAAATCGTGTTTGAGGAGCCGTGTCTGAACTGATGAAAACATTACACAAGCTGTCCATGTATCGAAATGCCACAGTATGCCACAAAAAGAGTGTGGCATTTGTGGTTTTAGTAACATTTAAAATAAGCTTAATTAAGAAAGATCAATATGGACTATACGCAAGATTAATAAAAGCACTTGAATCCAGCACGGGCTGTGCATGAGCAAGTGGCTTTCCCTGGCTTGGGTTTGGTTCCTAGCATTAGAATTGAGACTCTTTCAGATCCTGATTAAATGGCACTAGGGACGAGTTTGAATGGGTAACAGTTTGCTTTTTGTATTTTTAGTTTATATATATTCAAAGTGCTCTGAGTTTCACCTCCTCGTAATGTGTATATGTCATATTTTGAAATACAAAAACATGTACAATTGTTACAGTTAGCTTAAAGGAGTTGATCCTCACTGTTCTAAGAAAAGTGCATATCTAAGGTAAATAGTGATAAAAAAATAAGGTAAAAACATGTATTTTCCCTTAAAACTCAATCATTCCCTGATATTTCAAAATGTCAGTATAAAATGGGAGAGAAAAAGAAGTAAGAGAGAAAGGTGCTGTTCATTTCAGGACATCTAGAGTCTGAATTGTATAATTTCACAAAATGAAGATCAGTTGACTATAAATATCCCCTACAGCCTCTGGACCCAGCCTCGCAGTGGGGACCTTCAGTGAGACCGTTAGCGCTGCCGAGGAGGCCAGACCAGAGCGCGGTGGGCCACGCAAAGCAAAGCACGAGTTTGGTAAAAGCAGGCGGCCTTCCAGGGTGGATCTCCCACCATAACTTGAGAGGGGGTGCCTGTACCCCACTCTCACGGGGAAATCGCACCTTTCGTACTTGGAGGAAAAACCCACAGGAGAGACCCTCAGTGGCTCCGCGGGAAGCAGGCCCCTAATCATGCTTTGCCCTCAGGCTCTGCCAATATTCTCATCGGAAAACATCATCACGGCTGCAATTCTCAGCCGATGACTGAGCCTCAGATCCAATTGTCTATTAATTCGATGCCCTGTTTCGATGTTTCTCTGCTAAGTCACATAAACTCGGGGACAGCATTTCTTAGACGAAACAGGAGTTTAACTTTTCAAGCCTAAGTTCAATTGTTTTCTACTCGTTTTGTCCTTTTGGGGGGCAGGGTACGGATGAAAGGTGAATTCCATTACAGAACTGAGTAGATTTGCTCAAGGAACACAAGTGAAATGTAGCCAAGGATTCGTTAAGTAGTTGTTTTCAGAACACGCTTTGGAAAATTCAGTTGACCTAAGTAGACTCGTGTAGTGTTCAAGACTCTTTTCGTGCCCTCCTGAGCTCTCAGGAGAGCAGTTTCCCTTCCTCCGAGAACTCGGGCTTCTTTCCATTTCATATATTTCATCTTGGGACAGACTACTCAGTGCATTGTTTCTAAGGAAATGGCCAGGAAAGATCAGACATCAACTTTGCGCAGCAAAAATAATGAATGGGCATTGGAAACCAGTAAGAATCGGTCTCAGCCTAGGTCCCACCGAGGCCACGTGTTTGCCTTGTGCCTCATTTCCCACAACTGGAAACTCCCAGCTGAATAATCATATCCAAACATGCTGAGCTAATTGAAGAACGGTGCTATATAAACACAAGGTACTGTTATTATGGTCATTTTCCCAGACCTTGGGCTCCCCCACCCACTTCCTCTACATTTACAATGACCTGGAAAGCCAAGCCTCCTCCAAGTCGATGCAGATTGCGAGCCGTGCCTCTGGCGCCCCCAAGTGGTTTTCCTTGTAAAAATCATCTGAAGCCTAGCGTCTCAGCGCCACACAAAAAATACTCTCTAGTAAATGCCAGGTTAGGAGGATATAGATACACATTTAAAAAACTTGTAGATGAATATTTCTTTAAAAAACCACTTCTATGTGGAAAAATTCCAGGCATTGTTCATTAGTACTTAAATATAACATTAGCTTCTTTTCTAAGTGGGAAAGATGCAGTGAATATTTTTCTTTATCACTTGATTGCTCAACATGCTGTGGTTAAATTCTGTCTCCAGCGAGAGACCCTATTAAAGATGTTTCAGGAGAAGTGGAGATACTTAGCAGACAGCCGCGACTATCTGAAAGCATCCTGAATCCCTGTCTTGTCTCAAATCTACCTTCCTCTGGTGAAACACAATCTGATAATATTTCCTAACTAACCTGGAATTTTTAATTCCTAAAAGGAAAATATTGAACCCTATTGATGGATTTTAAGGTTAGCAATTGCTTTATGAGCCAACCACCATTTATAAGAGAAATGTTTCCCCCAAATGCTCCCTGCCGGCTCAGGTTCTGCTGAGGAGGTTGAGCCTTTATTACTTTCTTTTTTATTCTCCTCAGAGCTCTGGGTGCATCTTTAGAGAACTCCAGCATCCCACCAAACATGCTTTCAAAATGTTTATACTACCCATCCCTAATATTATTTAGCCTCTGATGAAAATGCTTTAGAACATTGCTTTATTAATTTGCTTATGGGTTTTCAAAATCTACCTTTTTATTATTCTCTACTAAAATTGCTTTTATTTAACACTTCATTCTCAATCTGTTTGCTCAGGAAGAGGGTAGAGAGGATGAGCTCTCAAAGTTCTTGTCTTTTGTCATACTTCTGAAACTTCTACAAATAATCATATTTATTAACAAACACTACAGAGAAAGGATGGAAAAAGTGATGCTGGATTTTAGCAGAAGTAACAAGCTGGTTGATAATAATCTAGTTGACACAACTTTTGGAAGGCAAAGTACTATGTCATAATGTAACTGGACAAAACTAAAAGTATATGAGTGCTCAAATCTGCCTGATAAAACACTCTGTGATTTTTTTAGCTGTTGAGAGAAAGGTAAAGGAGAATAGGTTTCGGAGGAGCCAGAGAAAGCACCGACTGAGGTGACCTTCTTGGCAGAGAACATTTACAATCCACCCCTCCCGTGACACAGTTGACGGAGCTCTGCAGTTGTTGGTGGTGCCCTTTTCTGTTCCAGCCCCAGAGGGCCTTGTGTTTTATGGCTGTGCTGAGGAGCGATGTGTGAGCAGGAATCATGGGTTTTTTCTCCTGGGTTTCCCTGCAGCTCAGTGGTAGGAGCTGCTGAGGACTTCAGAGGGGAAATGTGCCTCCACTGGGAAGGAGACTTGGTGTAACCCCAACCAAGAAGGAACAATGATAGACTGAAAGTATTTCACCATGTCTATGCCAAAGAAAAGAAAAATTGGAGTATTTCCACAGATGTTAGAAAAGTATTTGAAAGGAATAGCTCAACTATGCATTCATGCATAAGAATATTTTACTCTGCTCAGAATTAAAAATTCATTCAAATATGTAGGAAATACATTTTCTAGGACAAAGGGTATATAAATAATGGAAAAGAGAATAGGTAATTATTGCTGTGAAAATGGTGGAAACCTACCAGGAAACCTAGAAATTATTTTGATACCACTTAGATTTGGAGATTCAATTAAAGTGATTCTACTAGTTACATATGAAAATTAGTATATATCCTCTGTTTTAAAAAATAAAATCTTTTAATATAAAAGGGAAAATATCCTAATCACCATATAAAAATGAAAATGTTGTGAATAAAATATAACATACATACTTTAGGAAAAATTAGTAAACATAACAGAAAATGCCTTACTACAGCCATGGCTTTCTTAAACTTGGTAAATTTGTTCCTCTGTCTCAATCTCATGGCTGCAAGTGGTAAAGATATTATTTTAACACAGTTATGAAAAATCCACTGTGAGGATTTTTCAGCCTGTCCAGCCTGTCCAGCCCCTTCAGGAGGCTGAGGCAAGAGGATTGAAATTTTGAGCCCAGGGTGGGCTACGTAGTAACCTAACAAGAAACTGCTCAAAAGAAAATATAAAAAGGGTAGGAAAATAGCTCAGAGGGAAAGCACTGGGTTCAACCTCCAGCTCTATGAACAAGTAAATAAACAAATTCAGTCTCTTCATAGTATATAAAAATATTTTTAAATCTATTTGTCTGTCAATGGACAGCTGCTTTAAGATTTAACTATTATGAGTCATGCTTCTATCAATATGGATATGAATGCATTACTATAACATAATATCTTTAGCTTTGGGAGGAAGGTACCTAGAAGGGGAATAATAGTGGTTGTACTAGTTTATATTTCCATCAAAAGTACAATATGCCCTTCATTTAGCAACTCAATTTGCTCACAAGGTCTGGCTGTATCTCAGGTTAGATATAATTCAAGACTATTTTTTCCATACGAAATAATGAAATATCCATAATGCACTCTGAACCTCCCAAAACACTTCTTTGCTAAACTTTTCATAATAAAAAGGGTTGTACAATGTGCATAATTTACCAAAACCACCAATAGTTTTCCTAGTGTATTCACTAATGAGTTATGAATTGTGCCTAGTTGATCAGACATACCAGTTTCATACTGAGCTCACCATTCGAGTTGACATCTTTGACTTGCAGTAAGGCAGATGGAAGGGGAGGCGCTCATTTGGAAGGAGAGTCCCTTCCTAAGAACCCCAGGGATCTGGCTCCTGGTGTCCTTTCTCTGCTCGGGAGAGTCTGTAGCCCACACTTTCAGATCACAGGGTCTCAACCTCTTTGGAACTAAAAACTGGCTCAAGCTTGTCTGTTTCTGTCTTTTCTCTAGCAGTGTTCTGTAGTGTGACCATCCTGTCATGAGAGTGAATTTAACAACTGGCTTTTTTTCTGCCTGGGTGGGTCTTCTCTACCACTATTTGTAGCTCTGAACATCTTTTGCGAGGTTTTCTTTTCTTTTTTTTTTAGGTTTTTTGAGACAGGGTCTTGCTTTGTAGTTCAGGCTGGCCCTGAGATCAGCCTCCAACTCACATTACAGCAATCCTCCTGCCTCTGCCTCCTGAGTGCTGGGATGACAGGCGTGAGCCACCACGCCCAACACTGTGGTATGTGGTACTGATTGTTGCTGGGCGTGAGTCTCCACACCCAGTATGGTATGTGGTTACCAGGGATGGAACCCAGGTCCTTGAGCTTGCAAGACAGGTGCCAGAACCCCTGAGCTAAATCCCCGGCCATGTGTTTTCTTTTATTTCAGAAGAAGAACTTTGCAGCCCTGATGGTGGATGCTCCCCTCCTCTTCAGAAAGCTCCTCAGCTGCCCTTCTCTGATGCTCAGCCAGAAATGGCTAAAGTTCCTTTGTGGACAGTTCCTCTGTATATTCCTGCACCAGGACCTCAACATCTCCACTGTCTGCCTGCTGCCTGTAGACTCTGCTATTGTGACAGTGCCATCAGCTAAAGGCTCAGGCTCCTCTGTTTGGCCTTTGAAGTCTCTCTCCCATGTAATTTTAGGCCACACTTTATTTCAGGAAGATTTCATTGTCCTTAGAGAGACACTGGCCTAGGATTTTTCAACCCACACAAGAAAGGATATTGTAATACTCCTCCCAGAATTCTTTAAGGGTTAAATCCTGGTCTATCCTTTCTTGGAGTTAGGGATAGCTGGCCCAGAGGCTGCAGTAGAGGAGCCGTATGAGGTGGGAGGAATTCCACTGAGATCCATGGGGATTCTTCAGCCAGTGCTTCCAAATCTTAAGGGTGCGCAGGTGCACTGTCTATGGTGAAGAGAGACTGCAGTGGTAACCTCCTCCTGTAGGTATTTCTCAAAAGTAGGACAGAAAGCCTTTCTGATCCACTCAAGAAAATTGATTCCTACTACCTAGGATTTTTCATTAGATCTTCACGTAGCTCCTCCCCTATTCTTCATGATTTTATGTTTTCTCAACACTCTAGGGGTCTCAGAGTAATGAGTCAAAACAGGCTTTGTCCCGAGGTCACCACTTGCATTGGCACATAGCAGTAAGATCATCCTGTGTTCATAGGCTTGTGGCCTGGCATTTTCTTCTCTTCCTGGGTAATGTATGTTCTCCTGAGCATTTTCTTTCAGAAAAGGCCACTTTCATCACAGTTAAAAACTTGTTGAGAGCAAAAACCATGTCTCTGTGCCATCATTCTGAAGTGCTGCATATAATTTTCAGGGGCCCTTTGTTGACACTGGCTGCTTCACTGTACCTAGAGGCACTATGTATATGTGCTGCCGAAGCAAGTACACCTAGATGCACTATGAACCCCAGTTCTCACTGTAAAATTGTGAAATTATCCCTAACCGGCATAAAGTATCTCACTATGATCTCTCCTTGATGAATTATCCTTTATGAAATCTGCCTCGATAGCTCGAGATTTTACACAAATTATAGACTCAGGTTAGAACCTCCTATTTACCTGGCATTTACTCACACTAGTAATAGTCTTTCTACCTCCTCGAGCGCTGTTGTTCATAACTCACTAATCTGAGTAACAACTTTAACCACACTGGCTTCCTTATCTGAATCTTTTCCCTGTGAAACTGTCAAGATGGTGGATTTGACATGGTGTACCCCTTAATGAGACCACTCACAAGAACATCATCCTCATATTTCTCTGTAATTTCCTCCTCCTTTTCAATTGTGATTGCTTTATTTACCTCCCCTTCCTTTTTTTTCCATCATTAGTTTCTTTTTTACTTGTTTTGGGGACCATTTCGATACCAGTAATTGTAGCAGTCATATAAGTCACTGATAGAAATTACATCCCCAAACAAGTGATTCTAGGCTCAGACTGACACTTCCGACACCTGCCTGTGGTCATTTGGCGTCATGAGGCTTTGTCTACAACTATACAGGCAACCACCATTTGGGGCATAACTCAAGATTTTGGTTATAATTTAAAACTAAAATTCTGGTCATAACCCAAGGTGTTCATATGTGAGGCCAGTTGTAAAAGCTACTTGTCCACTGCAAAAGTAATCATTTTCTCCACAGTCTTGCCAGTATTTGATTTCTTGATGATAGTAATGGCTTCTGGGGGATGACAGAATCTCAGTGTTATTTTAATTTGCATTTCTGTAGTGTTCATAAATTTTGGACATATATTTATTGACCATTTTTACTTTAAGTACAAATTCATCTTAGTTGCCCATTTTTAAATTGTCTTATTTTAGGGAATCAAAGGGGTTTTTTTTTCTTTATTTATTCTTGTTAACAGTCTTTTGTGTGGGGAATAGGTGGAAAGTTTTGGCCTCATTTTACAGGTTGTCTCTTTACCTGTGGGTCATCACCTTTGCTGTGAAAAAGGTTTTATGTAACATGATTTTATTTGTTGATTATTGGTGTTATTTCCGGTGACAATGAGGTTCTATTCAGAAAGTCTTGGCCTCTGCCTGGGACTTGAGAATTTTACCTACTTTATCATTGGCTGGTGTGTTTTTGTTTTAACTTGGATTTGTGATCCATTTTGATTTTAGTTCAATACATGGTGAAGATGCAGGTCTAGATTCAGTCTTTGGCCTGTGGAGAGTTAGTTTGCTCAGCATTTTTATGAGTCTGTCTTTTCTCCAGTCTAAATTTTTGGCTTCTTACTCAAAGATCAGGCAGCTCAGTGTTCATGGGGATGTTTCTGGGTCCTCTATTCTGTTCTACTAATCCGTGTGTGTTTTTGTGCCAGTACCATGCTTTTTTTTTTTTTTTTTTAATTGCTGCGGCTTTGTAATATAAGCCAAAGTCCAAGACTGTGATGCCTCCTGCTTCGTTCTTGTGCAGGATTGCTTTTGCTGCTCTTAGTCTCTCCTGGTTCCATGTGAATTTGACGGTAGCGTTTTCTAGCTCTGTGAGCAATACTGTGGGTATTCTGATTGGGATTGCTTTAAGCCTATATGTCAGTTTTGGCCGTAAGGCCATTTTCACAATATGGGTTCTGCCTGTCCAAGACATCTTTCTGTTTTCTGATGTCTTCACAAAGGAGTACACCAAAATGCTGTAATTTTCACTGTAGATGTCTTTCACTTTTTTTATTTTTTATTTTTTGAGACAGGGTAGCTCAGCTTCCAACTCACATCACAGCAGTCCTCCTGCCTCTGCCTCCCAAGTGCTGGGATGAAAGGCGTGAGCCACCACACCCGGCACTGTGGTATGTGGTACTGATTGCTGCTGGCCGTGAATCTCCACACCCAGTATTGTATGTGGTTAGTGGGGATCAAACCCAGGTCTTTGCGCTTGCAAGACAGGTGCCGGAACCACTGAGCTAAATCCCCGGCCCTCACATTCTTGATTAGGCTAATTCCTAATTTCTTACTATTTGTGAAAATGTGAATTGTATTGTTTGCATAATTTTTTTCTCAGTGAGTTTAGCATTGGCGTAAAGGTGTGCTGTTATTTGTTCCATGGTCATTTTTTATCTTTCTATGAGCCTGGGCTTGGGCCGGGATCTTTCTGTTGGTCTCCTAGGCTCCCATAAAAGTGTCTCAGCTGTGGGTGGTCGTTGGGATCAGTGTTTGTGTTTGTCAGGGGGAAATGAATGCCCAAAATATTTATTGTCACTGCTTTATTTAATGTCACTGCTTTTCTAAACAATGTATGGTCATTTCATTTCTTTAGTATTTACTTGCTTTAGTATTTATTACTTTAGTATTTACTTAATTTTTAAAGAATGAAAAGCTTAAAAGAATTCAATAATTTGAACACACTTGTTTATATTTTCTCAACATTTCTGATACTATTTGTGTGTGTGTGTGTGTGTGTGTGTGTGTGTGTGTGTGTGTGTGTGTGTGTGGTACCCAGGGTGGAACTCAGGGCCTTTGTACTGAGCTACATTTCTAGCTGTTTTTTAAACAGTGGTTCCAGCACCGGCCTTGCAGCAAGGCCAGTATTTAGTCCCCAGTAACCACATACAACAGTGCAGTGTGGGGAGACTCACATCTACCAGCAATCAGTACCACATACCACAAAGCTGAGTGTGGTGACTCATGCTTGTGATCCCAGCACTCGGGAGGTAGAGGCCGGAGGACTGCTGATTTCAAGGCTGAGGTCAAGGCCAGCCTGAACTACAAAAGTGAGGCCCTGTCTCAAAAACAAACAAACGAAACAATAAAAACTTTTTTTTTTTTTAATTTTGAGACTGAGTCACATTAAGTCTCAAAGTTTCCTGGACCTGAACCTGCCGTATTCCTGCCTCAGCTTCCCAGACTGCTGAGATGCATGTAGGACTGTACAGAGTGCTACTCAGCAACTTTTCATTAATACCACTAGACATCAGCCATCAGTGATGGCAGAATTACAGAGTGGCAATAACAATTTGGAATATATTTTATAACTTTAGCTAAGTGTTCATTTTGCTTTTGTCTTGACTAGATGTCGATGTTTATTTCTTACAGAAGGTGCTTAGTTTGTAATGAAGATGTTCACTTTTTATTTCCCAGAGTATGTTTCCTTTTATCTATTAGTTTCATTATACCTTGTCCTGGACTTTAATTATTTTTCCTTTTGTGCTTCTGGATTTCTATACATTTTTAAACTTTCATTTCTTATAACACTTTTTGAGTTTTTACTGAAGCCAGTCTCATATCTAATGCCATACTATCACCATTTTGAGTGATATGGACTTTTCCATCATTCCTCTATAGATTGTTTAAAATTGAATCTTTTTTTCAGGCGATGAGAGACTGCAGTTTTCTGTTACTCTTGGTAGTTTTTATTTATTGTGACACTCTTTTTAGAAAGGTTTTGCTCTCTACCTCTTCAAAGAAACTGGAACAGCTTGGTTCTGAGAATGGTCTGAACTTCCTGACAATGTTGATGACATCACCAGTAATATCTTTGGATCGGTATCAGGATTACATTGATTATCATGCAAAATTTTTCAGAAAATTGAAATGTGTGAAGCTTAGGAGTTTCTAAAAGATAAAATAAAATAGGGATTACTAAATGGAGTTGAGCAGTATTCTTTTTCTAAACTGGTCATACACTCTATTTCCAAGCAATTCCAAGATATTATCTGGGACAATAAAAGA
Organism: Petromus typicus; assembly: GCA_004026965.1. NCBI lineage: Eukaryota > Metazoa > Chordata > Mammalia > Rodentia > Petromuridae > Petromus > Petromus typicus. The sequence goes on from PVIR01010275.1 coordinate 16,373, forward strand.
GGACTTATATAATGAAAGAATAAAATTTCTTATGATACATGATTTGGAGCCAGTAATATTCACATAGATTTGGAGGGGAAATTTTTCCACATTGTCCATACAAATCCTCATGTTATCAGTGTGGTCTTGTGCACAATTTTCCTAGGTCTGAGTCAGAGAGTTGAATTTATATCCGGCCTCTGTCATTTACTGTTTCCTTGAGCAAGTTCTATAACTTCACGGTGATTCAATTTTGTCATAATTTAGCAAATAATATGTCTTTATGAAAATTCTGGTTGGAGGATTATAAACACTATTTAAAGCCCAAAGCCCCGTGCCTTTCACAGTTAGCCTCATGATAATGGGAATCATTCTTATATTTATTGATCCAAAGTTACCAAAATAAAAACAAAAGCATAAGAGGCTTGTTCCACTCCTACTGTATTGTACTAATTTTAATTTTGTGAGTTTCTAGACTGCAAGCTTTTGAAACAGTAGGACTTATGTATGTTCCACAGAAGACAGACTTATGATGCATATAAACAGTTATTTAATGTTATTCTTTCCTCGAGTCTTTATTGAATTTATAACATGTTCACACAAACATAAAACTAAAAACAACTACAAACTGGAAGTGCTGGTAATGCTTAGATTTTTATCTTGGGCTGTCATGGAAAGAGTTGGCCACTAGATGGCAGCAACATATAAGAAAACTGCCCTGTTCTTGTGCAAGTGGGCGGTTTCTCTAACCACAACTAGTTTCCTGTCTTCCCGGTGGCTGCTCTCGGCTAGATACATTTTTGTCAGGCGAACTGCGTTTCACACCAAATGAAGCAATGAATGCTTTACTTTCCCTTTTTAGCACTTTAGTACGATCGTCAGCGTGTCACGGGGATTCAAATATTTTCAGTAAAACATTTCTGAATCCATAGCGCACCTGTGAAGTCCTCTGAATGGCAGGGGAGACCTGTGTTACAGCTCAGGTGAGCTTGTCCTCTGCGTATCTGCTTTTATAGATATCACCAGATCCTGGGGTAAGGAAATATTTTATTTTGTGCTTTCAATATTTTTATATCTATTTTACTACCATTCTCCAAATTTATTTGTACTTTTCTGTGAGAGAGAATAATTTTAACCAATTGGAATGAAAGAGAGATAGACAGACAGACAGATAGGATTTTTTAAAGTAATGTTGGAATAAATTAAGATTTATAAAAAAGTTGAGCTTTTGCACCAACGCTTTTTATATTCTCTCCTGGCGAGGATCTGGTTCCTTTCCATGGAATCCTAGAGACTGTCATGTCCCCAATTAAATGAATGATTCAATCATGGTGACTCCTGCAGGTACTTTACATGTGACATGTTACACAGGATGGCGTTTAGTCTGCTCCGGCTGCCACAGTGAACACCAGAAATCTGATAGCTCATCAGCTGCAGAAATTTATTTTCCACGGTTCATTCTTGGCGCTGCAAATCCAAGATCATAGCTCCAGCACTGTTGAGTCTGGCGCTGGCCCTTGTGATGATTGTTCTTGTCCCTTGGAGCGATGTGTATGGGATCGTTGACACACGCAGCGTGGAGTGCACTGCTTGGGTCATGGAGGGGTGACCTGGGGGCCATGTCTGTTTCCTTGCCTCTTTCTCCTGGTGCTTGTCCCCGAGCTCTGCTTCCCCGCTGCATGACCTAAGAGGCATCGCTCCCTCAGGCCTTGCCCCCGTGTCTCTGCTTTGGGGCCAGTAACCAGGCCCTGGAACCTCTCAAACCATGAATTAAAAGAAATCTTTCCTATGTGAAGCTGTGAGTGGAAGGGATTTTGTCCCTGTAAGGGAAGGATGACCAAGCCAGTCCTCTCAGGCTGCAGACAGCCAACATCTTCTGTGTGCTTCTTCTCCCATGCTTCCATAGCAGAGAAAACATCAGTTTGTTTTGGGGCCTTTTCTTAAGAGGCTCTAATCCCATTCATAACAGTTCTACCCTCATAATCTAACCTCCTCACACACAACTGGCCCTTCCAGACACATTGCATTAGAGATTAGATTTCAGTGTATGTATCTGGAGGAGGACACAGCATTTTATTCATGCTACATGGATTTAAAGAAAAACCATGTTTGGAAGAAACTTTCTGATTCTAGCTGCTGCTTAAACAAAACCCTAAACCTTGAAAATTATGTTGGCTTGCCTGATCTTTTGAGTCAGGCTGTTTCTCATCACCCTCTCAAACTTCCTTTTATCTTTACTTATTTGTATTTTCCCCACTCACGAAGACTTTCCACACATGTACTGCAGTTTTGCTGTGATCTCAGGTGAAGCTGGCTTTACCCCTTCAACTTTCCAGAGTCTACAGATGATTGAGGTGATGATTGGATTAAGTTTGGCTCCTAGTTCAGTGCTCTCTCCTTCCTGTCTTGTGAATCACTTTGGTAGAAGTGTAGGGAGTATTCTCCTGACATTTAGTTTGAGCCTGAGATAAGAATGAATCAGGCACCAAGACTTGAGCACCATTTTGTCTGGAGACGAGTACATTGCAGAAAATGTCTCCTCATTTTAATTCTGGGTAATGTATCTTCAGTTGTCTTGGCCTGGTTTATCCTTTGTAAATAACCTTTAAAACTTAGACAAAGAGCTTTATCTGACATCCTAACCATGCGGTAAGTTTAGGCTCTCTGGGGAAAACATATTAAATTTACTCGGGGAAAGATTGTATTTCTTGAGCTCTATGCATAGATGAAGCTATAGTGTAAGTGTTTGTCGTCCTGTATTTACTTTTAATTCATCTTATTCATACATCTTTGAAATGCACAATGGTCACATTCATCACAGGACATTTGTACCTGTACATAAATATCAACTCTTTTCCTCCTCTTGTGCCCTCCCTTCGATCTTTCTTCTTCCTCCCTGTACACATTTTGTTTCTATTGTTCTCCTTACATTCCTTTTTAATTTTATCACAATTCCCTCCCATTCCTCCCCTCCCTGCTCCTTTGTCCCCCTTCCCTTTTGAATATCTTCTTCCTACAATTTCTGTCACCCATCAAAAAATCCGATATGCCCACAGATCTGCAAATAGAAAAGACAGAAACAAACCTACCCATCTCACCCGTAAGGAGAACAAGGAGTTGATTATTGGTTGTGATTCTTTTAACTTTTCAATTTATCTTTCCATTAAGTTATACGGTACATTTTAGATATGCACTATAATCACATTCATCATCGGGATTGGTACCTGTATGTGATATATCATAGTTCGTACATTTCCCATTATCCCTTCCGTCCTTCCGCCTATGTGTTTCCACTTTTTCATTCTTTTCTCATGTTCTTCCTTCTCTTTCCTTTCTCTACTCTCCCTCCTTATTACCCTTCCCCTTTTGGAGATTTTCTTTTTAGTTTACATTATCTATTATATGTTTTGATATTCATTGAAAACATACTCCTACCCTATAGGTCTTCTCAACCGATTTGACAGTGACATAGAAGGAAACTTGGTACAAGTCATAAGGCTTTGAAAAAGGAAAGATCCCATTAACACCTCTGTACACTTTAATGCAAATGTGTTATTGGAGGAGTACTGAGGAAAAGTAAAACCACTGGCTTTTATTTTCAGAAAAAAGTATTACCATGTTCACACTTAAGACTGGTAATATTTTCCATTGCTTTGGAAAAACAAAATTAGTATGCTAAACTAGGGCTGTACCTTGTGTGCTCTGTATTTTTAAGTTATTGGCCTTACCCTCAAATTATTTATAAAAGCTCATTGTGAAAAGAATTTTCCCTTTTCGGGCAATGTTGAACACACAGAGCTCTCCGCTGTGATCTGTACTTCCAGTAGTGTCAGCGTCTCTTGTCCAAAGACGCAAACTCTGTACTGTCTGCATAGCTCAGCCACCCAGTGTTGGCTTCTGAGTTGAAAATATTTACCAGATTTTGAAAAAAAAGAACAAAAAATTTATCAGTTTCATGATAATTTTGGAAAACATATACTTCTCTTTTGCTTAATTTCAACATCTTCTAATATTCAGTGTTCATCCACAACTTTTAAAGGTGTTAAGCTGTAATTCTGAGAAAAATAGCCCTTATCAATTGTGCAAGTTCTGGGGCTGAACTCTGGAGGAAAGAAATCAATGTTTTTCCTAGAATTTGTTGTCAAAATACAAAAAACACTTCCAGAATAGTAAAGAAGTATACCAAAGATTTAAATTTTTTTCCCCCAGGAGCAAATATATATATAAACCATATGTCTGTCGGGCAGGTGGGACTTCCGATAATGGATATAACTGTCCAGAGGATCGGTCCATGTGGAGTTTCCAGGAGTCAGAGGTTTTCAGACAAGTGTGACGGGGGTCAGGGAACAGAGAGCATGGACAGAGCCAAGATCATGGTCATTATCTCACGTTTCTTCACACTGAGCCCAATCGTGTCCTCCCCTCCGCCCCCACAAGCGCCTCTGCTGGGTATTACCTGCCCATCACCCCGCTGGGAGGCGGTGAAGAGCCCGTCTTGGGGCCGCTCCGGTAACCGAGCCAGTCACCTCCGCACCAACATCCCTGAGTCGTTGTTCCCAGCTGTAGCTCCCATGCAAATCCTGCCTGCCAGGGCCCTCGGTTTCCCATTCTACCGCCACAACACAAACTGATATTATCTAAGTTGCACTCTCAGGACTCTCCTGTCCAAAATGAAAAGACGACATGTTTAATTAAAAACCAGAGCAAACACGCAAACACTTGAAATATATTGGTTTCTAAAGGTGATGTGTTTCATCTCTAGAAACGCTGATATGTCTCCTCTCTCAAAGACCGGATGCGATATTCTCTCAGGTAATGACGATGAGCAAAGTTCCCCGTATGCTCCAGGAATTCTAGCCAGAGGCCAGTGTAGGAAACTTGCAGGTTACTCAGTGGAAGGAGTTATAACTGGATGTATCGTTAACTTGATGCCAAGTCATCATGCACTATAAGCTTGCTTCTCTCAAAGGGGTTCTTTGCAGTAAGTCCGACACTTACAATGGCACAAATGTGCTCATTTTCTTCTTTTTCTGGGGCCTGGGGTCAAACTGCGCCTACATTGTGTTTCCAACATAGGCGCGGTAGTCCTTGAGCTCAATCCCCATCTGTGTTCATTCTTCGTAGGTCCCTGTGTATGAAGAACAGACAGCTAATCATTCGTTTGTAGCATAAGTCAACAAGTACATGTTACTTATTCACGCCTTTACCTGCAATAGGCACTTTAGAGTGATTAAAGTAATCTGGGGACTTTAATCACCAGGGCTTTCCTAGGGAGCTACATCCCTTTTCCTCTTTCTGTTTTTATATTGAGATAGATTCTTGCTAAGCTGCTTTGGCTGAGATTAAACTTAAGATCCTCCAGCCTAAGCTTCCCAGGGCTCAGGGATGACCAGCTCCAAAGCTCTCAAAGTGCCTCCTCCTCATTGGAGACACTGCTACGGTGTTACCGAGCTTATTCTAGCCAGGTTGGTCCAGGCGCTCCTCTCCCAACTTGATCTCTGATAACTCAGATTTTCACAGTGATGAACAGTGCGCACAGGATCCTGACAAGGACAATGCTTTTGAAGCATAATAGGAACTTACTGAAGCATGGTTGAATGAGACAAAGTGAAGCTCAGCATTTTCCCCTAAACATTCATCAGTGGGACGAGTTCAAAGATGGGGTGGGGGGTGCCAGCAGCCCTTGATCACAGCCTGGATTTCTTATCTACTCTGTCTTTCAAAAGACAATCCAGTTTTGTGGTTTTACTAATTTTTTAAAAAAAAACTTTACCAAGGAATGAAGGCAGAAGGGATCAGAATGGAAAGAGGGACAAGAGTCTGTCAGAATCAAGTTTTGTTTCCTTTCATTTTCTGTGAGGTTCTCCATAGGCCTGAAACAGCTTCACCCACATCCATCACCATGTTCTGAGGTTTCTCCCAAGCGTAACTGGTCCCCGGTGGGTTCCACACTACAGATTCCACATAATCTCCTCCGGTCTAGTTGGCTCAGTGCCAACATTAGTTCTTCGTGCTGTGGACTTAAAGTTGTTGGTTATAACAGTGTCAGAGAAGATAATCCTTTTCCAAATTCTTCTCAAGGTTTTCACAAGCTTTTCTGGTAAAATAGCTTGTACTTTGTCCACCTTTCAATTTGGTCTTCACTTTCCAGTAGGTGTCTTTCTCAGACCAGCTTAGAGAGTAAGATTTTGCTTTGTTTCAGTGTTTATGAGTCACCCCCTGTTATAAAACTCTTAGAAATACTAAAATAAGGAGCAGTAATAGTGAAACTGGGAAACAAGAGCCATTTATTCAGGGGGAAAAATATATCTTCAACATGAAATGAAGAAGAACCAAAAAAAGACAGACATCCAGAAGCAAGATTTGCTAAATTCACAGAGATATTTAGTATCTGCAGTAGTATTGAAGAAAGACATCCCCAAAATGAAATGGCTATAATAAGAATTGTTAAGAGTGGGCCGGGGATTTAGCTCAGTGGTTCCGGTGCCTGTCTTGCAAGCACAAAGGCCCAAGTTTGATCCCTGGTAACCACCTACAATAGCCCAGCAGCAATTAGTACCACATACCACAGTGCCGGGCGTGGTGGCTCACGACTGTAATCCCAGCACTCGGGAGGCAGAGGCAGGAGGATTGCTGTGATGTGAGTTTGAGGCTGAGCTCAGGGCCAGCCTGAACTATAAAGTGAGACCCTGTCTCAAAAAAAAAAAATTGTTAAGAGTAAAGAACTTGCAAAAATCAGTTTATTTTAATAGAATAATCATACAGAAGCATACATGACTCACAGATTCAGACATAGTTGTAACATGTTTAGCAAGAACAAAGGAAGTTCATAGAAGAAGTATAGAAAGTTGCCCCTTATGCCACCATCACATATTTCTTATATCCCCTCTTTTTTCTTTGTGATTTATCAACTTAACTGTTCAAATTGGGGCAATGTTGCAGAAGTATCATGTGATTAGTTCACTTAGGAAACTCGAGTGATTCACTTCCATGATTATTGCTAGTAATAACAGCAACTAGTTATCAAGAGGAACATTGACTGAGGACAAAGGGGGTCTATGCAGCCATTTGCTGTCTGAAATGATTAGAAGTGGAGCCCCAGGAGCCAGTGAGTAGAGCCCCAGCATTCTCAAGGGGCCCGTGCCATGAATTCTGGAAATATAAACCTTAGAGGAACTCTGTTTCCAATGTTGTAAATTCTCTCATAAAATTTCAGAATTACTTTTATGAAATTTTTCATAAAAATGTGCTGTTTTCACTTTCATCTTGTCTGAGAATCAGTCTGCTTCTCCTGTGATTTTCATGGTTGGTTTGATGCTGTCTTTTTGTTAGTGTGCTGGGCACTAGGTCTAGTGACAGCCTAAAGGTCTGAGCCTATTAAAAAAATATGGCCTCTTGTCTTCGGTGCTAACATCTTACACTCTCATGAAATGTGCTCTTTGCCCATATATATTCTTCATTATTTTGGGGAATAAAACTTTCCTTGGACTTTTCAATAGTCCTTTGCTGAAAATGAATGTGTTGACTGCTAGTTATGAAGGCAGCATATAAAACTGAGCAGTTATTATAAGAAACCACAGAACACAAAGAGTTTGCAATCCTAACTTAATTTAAGTCTTGCAAAGCTTTCCAACTGAGAGTTTAATATTTGACTTCTGTAGCTTATGCACAATGTGTGGAATACTTACCAGGGAAGAAACAAGAATGAGAGAACAAGAAGGGAAACACAGAGAACTTTTCCGTGATTTCCACTCTATCTTTTAACACATGTAAGTGTGGCAAAATTCCTCAATCACTACCAAGCATGTATTTCATAAATTTAAATCAGATTAGATTAAATATTAGCCAGAAACATGTAAAATTGTCCCCAGCTATATAAATGACAAGATTTTACACTGTGATATCATTTGTAGGAATATTAGACAATATGGATCTGGGAAGGAAATGTATGAATTTAGTAATAACTCCTTACTGCAGAGAGAGAGAGAGATGATTTCCTTCACCTTTATGTTGCTTCAGAGGAGAGACATGTTTTTAGGGTGCATATGCATTTACATGTGCTTGAGCACAACTGACAGAGGTACCACTGCAACACCCTTCTCAGCATGTGAATAGTCATAGAAGAATGTGTCTGTGCCACGTCCAAAGGCCAACGTTCTCCAGTCTGACATACTGGGAATACTCCTCCGAGACAGAGGCCTGTGAGTTCTTGCCCCTCCTCTGATAGTGCAGTCCAACAAAAATACAATGACCAAGAAAACAGCTTAGTGATGGGGTCTATTTTTAGTAGATATTCTACATTCTATAATGCATTCCAAAAGAAAGGAGTTTCTGCTCCAAAATAATCATACTCAAACTGTCTGGAAAAAGTTAAGTTCAGAACTTTATGGACATGTTTACTGCCAGCTCGTAAACACGCATTGAGATGTCATGAGGTCTCATTAAATACAAAGACCTGACCATCTCTCTTGTTTATTAATTCTCCCAGACAACAGAGACCTACGTTTTGTCCTATCTCCTCGGGGAGACATTTTCAGTGTGGAAAGAGAAATTTAAAATCATCTAGTCTTTCTTAATTAATTTACAGAGGAGAAAAGCAAGACACAGAAAAGACATACGAATTGCCTAAGTCATGCTGATCTGAAGCCAGAATGCAAATTGTCAAGTCAAAAGTCTACTCTACTTTCTTGAGTTCTTCCTGTCTATAATGGTCTTCTTAGGCTTTGAAAATTACTAAATGACTGCACTGTAGGAAGACAGTGTTCTAGGAAGTGGGTGAAATGTTCCAGGACCAGTTCCGTAGCATAGTGGGCACCCTAGCAGAGAAACTTGTCAGAAACAGGGATCCGCTCTGTCCGGGCTGGTATTCTGAGGGGGCGGTGATCACAGTACATGAGGCTGGACAACCTCCAGTCAGTCTGTTGTAACTCCTTTTTGACACCAAAAATCAGGATATGTTCCAGGATGCTGTCTTTAAACTGGCTCTGAAAGTGGACTTCAGGGGGCCAGTGCCCCCACCTGCAGGTGTAGGCAGCATTTTGTTTAAGTGCACAGCTGTTCTCAGGTCTTCTCAAGGCTTTAGGAAGCAAGGAAGAGTTCAGAAGCACCGGCTCATTGTTTAAAAGGAAGTGCATCCTACTATAAATCTGAAGTTGATAGCTTCATCTTTGGTACTTCCAGTCAGTCCGTAGTATTTGGATTTCACTGATAATTTTCATACCCATAATCCCTGCTTCAAATACCCAGTGCTCACTAAGCCCAGTGGAGGCAAGATGCTCACCTGCCTGCTCTTTTCTACTGAACCAAGCTGGGGTTTGCGGACCATCAGCTGCTTCCTGCCTCAGGAAGGAGAGCAAGCAGCAATGTGATTTCTACCTCTGCTGCCCTGTCTTTGGACCAGCTGTAATGGCTCCAGATGAAATGTGGCTCTCCTCCTGCTTGCCCGTCTAACCTCTGAGGGGCCAGAGGTAGAGACAGCTTGTTCACCGGGCCAAGCTGGAGAGAGGAGAGTAAGCCCGATGCGGATCACATTGTGGCTCTCAGTGCAACTCTGTATCCTAGAGTGTAGCAAGCAAGAAGCCTGGCCTTTGTTTTCCAGGTGAGGAAACAGCAAAGACAACCAGAGGAAAGGGTCTTTTCCAGAAAAAAAAGAAACAGCATTTTGAAGTTGGAGAGAATTTAAAGGGAGACTGATTTTAACAGCATGAGTCAGACTTAAGGTGACCATGAAACTTCATTAATGACCCCAGGTTTGACTAAAAACATGGGAGCTTTATTACCTAAAGCTACTAGCATAAGGGGAAGGATTCACTGCAGAACTGGGTGGGGGGAGGAGAGAGAAAGAAAAAGAGAGAGAGAGAGAGACAGACAGACAGACAATGACAATCTTGGAATGGGCCTCCGGGTAGAATCTGAATGCTCAAGAAAAGGACACAGCCTGAGCCCAGGGGAGAGTGCCCTCATCTCCCTCAATGCCAGCTGGAATCTGGTGGACAAGAAGGCCATTGCTGTAGCCCACGTGGTCCCACTCTGCCTCTGGAAACAAAGCAGAGCCCACAAGGAGCAAGGGTGAGTCTGCGGGGAAGAGAGGGAGACGCGCGGCACGGGAGAAGCGCGCTTCCATGTGCATCACCAAGCCATGGCCATAGAGACCTAAGGAAGCAGAAGCAAGTGAGGCGCTGAAATGCAGCAGAGCCTGAGACGGGGACAGTTTCCCTTCCTTATGTTCACCATGTGAGAGCGTCTGTCGCACGCAGAGTCGGGTGTCTGCACCGCCAGTCTCCTGAGCTCGGCTAGTGAGGGAAGAAAGGTGACATCCTACAGTAGAGAAAACACTTACACCTGCTTCCACCATTTCATCCTCTGCTGCTTATGTCTTCAGTGGCCAGGAGAAGAACTTGTTCATTGTAAGGGAGATGCTATGTCCATGATACACTCCAGAAAAAACAGTCAACTCGTGTGTGTGTATGTGTGTGTGTGTGTGTGTGTGTATGTGTGTGTGTATGTGTGCATGAAGAGAGACTTATTTAAGGGAATTACCTCACACAAGTTTGGAGTTTTAGTACATGCTTACCTTTCATGATAAGCAGGCCCACCAGAGACTCAGGACAAAGATATAGGCAGAGTTACTTCCTGCTAAGGAAGTGGTTAGTTTTGTTGTGCTTGGCCTTCTACTAATCAGATGAGGCCCACTCGCCTTATGGAGGACAATCTACTTTATGAGCAATCCAGTGATGTCAGTATTAATCTTATCTAAAAATGCTTTCCCAGAAATATCTATAACATTTCACCAAATATATAGGCATCATGGCTCAGTCAAGTTGACATATAAATTTAGCCATCACATACTTACAAGTTAAATTATTTCCAAACTTTAATTTCTTCCAACTCTTCCATCTCACTTCCTTAACCTTCAGTTGCATTTATCTTCTCTCTCCTTGAGCCACTTTTGGAAATGATCTTATTCCTGAACTGCTAAGCACATGCCTGACTGCTTAATCCAAAAGAAACAAATTGTGAAGCTCTGAATGGCTATGACTGTACACATGCACAGATGATCTCACACTGACAAGAGTACAAGTTAGTAACTTTGGTTAGTTACAAGTTGACATAAGCAAAATAAGCCAGACTCAAGAAGACAAGTAACCTATTTTTCCTAACATTTTGCATCCAGCAAATAAAAAAATGCAGTGAAACTAAAAAAGAGGCTATTAAATAAATGTTAGGAAGGAGAATAACATGGAGGCTGGGACTGGTCAAACTATGTCTATGTGCACGTGAAAATTCCACAGCAAAACTATTCCCTTCTCATCTTCCAGAAAGAACTCAAGGCCTCATACTATAGTGATATGTACTCAGTGGTGTTTACAGCAGCACAACTTATGATAGCTAAGTCTTGGAAGTGGCCCACGTGGCCACCAGCAGATTAATGAATGAGTAGATAAAGAAAATGTGGTACTATATTTACATACAATGGAGTACTATTCTCCCATCAAGAAACATAAATGTAAGACATTTATAGGAAAATGGTTGCACCTTGGGATCATAATGTTAAGCAAAATAAATCAGACACACAAGCTTAAATATCACATCATTTCTCTTACATGAGGCACCCAGACTATACATAAAGAGCAGAATAAAAGATAGATAATGAGAGGTGAGGAAACAGATTTTCTACAAATGAGAAGGGGATCAAGAGAAGGAGAGGGAAAAGAGGGGGAGGGGAGAGGAAGAGAAAAATATTAAGATGTGTCATGTCCATGTACCAACTCCCAGCAGGAAATGGAAACATCACGTACTACAAACAGGGGCTAATGAACAATACCAAGAAAGTTGAGCAACGAATCACAAAAGCTTACCTGCATGTGTGTGTTTGTTGTCTAGACTTGACGGACTGACTTATATCAATTCCAAAGTACCTGACACAGAGCGAGGCAGGAGAACACAGTAGCTGTGAATCCACATTCATGTGCTGAGTTATGAGGACAGCAGGGTTGCTCTTAAGAAACAAACAGGGGCGTGAGACACAGGGTATGAGCCGCTGAGTCTTAGAGGAAAAGTAAGAAGAAAAAGCCAGGTGAAGCCCTTAGGAGCTCCTGTTCTGCCTTATCAATTTCCACCTGTGATAAGTACATAGGGCAACTGAAGAAAAGGTAGCTATTTGCTTGAGAGATTAGTACATACATTTAAAAAAAGAAAGCCAAGAGATTTTGTTATCACCCTTTCAGGTACCCTATTTACATAAGGCTCTACTTTCTTGCTTAGGCTCTATTTTATAATTGTCCAATAACCCTTTAAAGCCTGAATTACTAAGCTAAGTGTTGGTGACATGCTACCTTTCATTAGGTCCTTTGGAATAAGAAGTGACCTTTCCTCCGTGATGTAACGCAGATACCTTGTGTTTCACCAAGTTGATGTACTGTTTACACAGTCTAACGTTCACTGGTCCTAGCACTCCCTGCTAGGACGAGGGCAGACAATGCCCATCCACAGAGCTGTGACTCCTTCCCTATTTCTTTCTTCACATGAACTTTCCCTTTCTCATTATTAGGATGAAAATTAAGGCCCAATATGAAGGATGTCTGAACATCCGGGAAATCCAGAAGGGATAGGAGGGCCTCACAAGAAGTCGTCGTCCCCACTCTGCTGCCGCAGATCTGGTTCCCCAGCCAAACGACCATTTTTATCAAGGACCCAGCACAGTTGCTACTGCTGTGCAGAACAATGACTCATGTGCTACACACTGCAGTGTCTGGCCAGAGCTCCCCGGACACCAGTGGGCCTCAGGTTTCTGATGAGTGCTTGGAACCAGTGATTCTTGCATCATAAAAGTTTCATAAGAAGTGATGATGGTGAAAATATACTCCAAATGGTGTAAGGCATGTGTCAGAGGGAAGAGACTGTCCCAGCATTCCATAGATAGATAATAGACGGGAACTATCCAGCTTGGGGTGCTGGCTCAATGCATCCAGATAAAATTTCTTCTCTTGTTATAATTTGATACTTGAGAATGAATACCTTGCTAGAATCCTCTTTTGTGCATTACCTTTTAACAAAAAGAACTTGATGTTCTTAGAGAATAAACATTTTAGAAATGCTTCATAATGTTATTTGGTCCTTTCAAACTCTAATGAAGCAAGATGCTAGTTGTTATAAATTATGTGACATTAGAACTTAACTTCATCCATAATTAAGATTGATTATTCTCAGAGCAACACAGCAAGTGTGAACCTGGGCTTTTCAGTTCAGATAACTTGCTCATCTGTTGATGCTGTGGCATCCACTGAAACCTTCAGATTTTGTGGGATGGAAAGGAGTCTATGTTCAAAGCATCTGCTGGGTTCCTGGCACTTAGTAAGTGTCCAAAGGATTCACTATTATAGTTATGTTCATCATTATCTTATTAGTTGAGAGGTTCAGCTTAGTCTGGACCTCTGCCTCAACAATAATTTCCAATGTAACCATGGAAAACTTAATTGTCTTTCCTCAAAAAATTTATTTATTATGTGTCAAAGAAATGCAACTAGAAAACTGTTATTTCTGTGGATCAATACTTTGGCATCTTTTCAAATACAGAATCCATTCAGGGAACTGTTATATCTCCCTATGTTCCAAGGAAGGACTACACATATTTCCTCTCCCCTGGATAATTTTATATGTTAAATATTTAATTTTATATGTTTAATGAGAATAATTTTATATGTTTAATAGCTCAGAGCAGTAAGTGACCAAGCCCTAAAGCACATACTTGTGTTGGAGTTGCAATGAAGGAAGTTTTCATAAAAACAGATTAATAAAATTAGTTAAGCAATTGGTGAAAGGCAAAAGATTCATATTACCTGAAGAGGAAAATAGGACATTGTCATATGCAACAGAAAATGGGACATCCCTGTTGACCACAGAGATTTTGAAGTCTAATTGAAGAGATTTTTTTATATACATGATAATAAAAGACAGTCTACTATTTTTTTTTATCCATAGCTATTAATTGGAGACACTTCTAGGCAGTTTTCAAGGCTTGACAGAATAAGTATTGATAGGTTTGTCATGACATTGTTATTTGGGTTTATGTCTTGCCTTTCTGTAGGGAACTGCATCACTCTACCTCATATCCATACTTTTGTGCATTCTTTTTTTCAAATAATAATGACTTAGCTATGTCAAATTTATGTGTTGAATTTCTTTCCAATGGAGGGAAACATTAGGGTGAGTTCTCAATGTTCCTTCAGAACTTAGCATCTCATTTTATTTTTTTCAGAGAATTTATTTGTCTATCATCAAATCTAATCAGACTCTAAAGTTCATTGCATGTATAAACTTTGTTCGTGTAGTCAAAACCTTACTCCCACAGATGGGGATAGTAATAGTCAGCACATAGTGAACACTAATTAAATCTTCAAAGAATAAATAACCCACTATTTACTCTTAGCATTTTTACATCTCAGTAACTAAAACTTACCTGTTTTAAGAATTTCTCAAATTTGTCCCCTCCTTTCCCTCTTGTTTGCTTCCACCTAAATCCAGACTCCTACGTTCTTTAATTTTTTTTTTTTTGAGACAGGGTCTCACTTTTGTAGTTCAGGCTGGCCCTGAGCTCAGCCTCAGACTCACATCACAGCGATCCTCCTGCCTCTGCCTCCCTAGTGTTGGGATTACAGACGTGAGCCACCACGCCTGGCACTGTGGTATGTGGTACTGATTGCTGCTGGGTGTGAGTCTCCATGCCCAGTATTGTTATGTGGTTACCAGGGATTGAACCCAGGCCCTTCCACTTGCAAGACAGGCACCGGAATCACTGGGCTATATCCCTGGGCCCGTTCTTTCATTTTTATTTCCATTTCACTCATTTTCTCTGCTGTATCTGACTCAGCTATTCTCCGTCCTGCTATCAAGCTAATTGTAATTATGCTCAGATCCTACCTTGTACCAGTGCACACTTCCCCTTGCAGCCCTAAACCTTGTCCTATCTGTGTCAGTCAGCTATCTGTTATTGGAACAGATATATGAGGAAAATCTCATAAAGAGAGGAGGTTTTTTTTTTTTAATATTTTTTTTCTTTCCGAGCTTTGAAGGTTTCAGTCAACCATATTGCTTTTGGGACTGTGGTAAGGCAGCATGTCCCGGTGGTAGCCATGATAGAGGAAGATGCCCTCACTTCCTGGCCAGAATGAATGTAGAAAGATGCCAGAATGAAGAGAAAGAACCAGGCACAATAGCCTAAAGAACCCCCTCTTGGTTCTGCTCTTATATTGTCTACCACCTCGCAACAGTGCCAGGTTTGGTGTCAAGCCTTTACTGCATGGGCCTTTGGAGGATGCATAAGATTCACATCCAAACCATTCATATATAGATAGATATATCTTACATATGCAAAATATAAATCTAAGACATTGTTAAAACTTTCATTATGGAATCTGAGTGCTAGCTTGTGCTTTTCGTCTTTTGCTGTGGCATTCTGATTTTAGTATATGATAAAATGTCTAGTGTTCATCCATGGACCCTGATTTCTGCCATTCGTTTTATATTCTAACAGAGCTTGGCCAATAATTACAATAAAAGACTGGTATGCTAATGTTGCATATATTACCAAAAAAGGAGGAAATTAAGCAGGATTTCAGAACCGTCCATCTATTATCAGGTGTTCACTGTGCTTCATTAGCTTCAAGGAAATAACCCAAGAAGCAAAGGATAATATTTGTGTGGCTGTTGGCAAAAGTTCTTTCCTGTTAAGAAGTCTTGTTAATGTAATGCTAGGTTCTGAAGATGTTGTGACAGTGATGACTGAGTCAATCTGGTCAGTTCTGTCACCACAACAAGAAATTTGAAGAGAAATGGAAACCAGTGGCCAATTTAAGTGTCTCTTACATCACTACATGCAGTATTAGCCCTCTTGTCCCCTTTCAGTGTGTTTCTCATCTAACAGCAAGTTCTTAAATTCCTGCACTCATTAAGACCCATCTGCCTCTAATTTCTTATAGATCCAAGTTCAGCACAAGTTGTTTTTTTTTTTTATGCTGAGGAATTATTCCTTATTCTTGCAGATATTCTTTGCTTATATTCTTTTGTTAACTCTTTACTGAGCACAGGAAGTTAATTCTGCAATGTCTCCTTCCCCGCCCGCTGTACGATGGCCTCTGAGTTCTAGCCAGACTCAGTCATTGAACTGTGATTACACATGGCAGCATTCACTTTCTGCAGATCCCTGGCAGTGATCTTACCTGCCTCCTTCTCCACACCATAAACATTGCAAAAGAAGTAATTGGGTTTTTCAAATATAATCTCAGTGTCTGATACAGACTGGATAGTAAAGAGTGTATACTGAATTAATGGAGAAAAATAATGTAATGAAAAAAATGGATGTATCATTTCTGCTCCTCAGAAAAGGCAAAGCAGTAGATCTTACTGAACAGGCAAGAAATCTGTTAGATTCATAATCCTGGTGATTGATGTCCTTAATAACTAGGTAAAAATTTCCTGTGGTTGCTGTTTGGTGTTTTTATGATAAATAAAGGGATTCTTTTTTGTAAGAATGAAGTGCTTCTGATGCCGTAAGATCATGCATAATTTTAATGGACTAGGAAGGAAATTTGTAGTGTTATGTTGCGCTTGTGTGTTTCCTAGTCCTTAGGAATCTTATCAGTAGAAATAAGACTGTGGGTATGAGTCAAGTAAGCACGTGGGAAACACACACAAAAGGTTATGACTAAGAGCTCCGACAACAACCAAGTTCAAATTCCACCTCTTCCACTGTCTACAGGGGTAACTTGAGCAAACTACTTAATCTTCTTACAGTGAAGACAACTGCATCTTAATCTTTTGAAACCTTTTACTTTTTTAAGCTCCACTTTCTATACAAAATGCAGGTAAATGGTACTGGTAGCAAAAAATAAGTACATTAGGATTAATACACCTCATAAAATAGATTTAAGAGAGTCTATGGAGCTCAATAAGCTCAATTAATATTCATTATTTCATTAGCTATGCAGTGTGGTGTCTGCAGATGTCGGGTTTGGTATAACTGCTCTTAGTCACTGGCCCAGAGACTTCATGCTGTGAGTCTTGAAGTTTTCTGTCCGATGCCTCATCCTGGTTCTCACGCTGTGGGTCTGAAAAGCACTGCATCTGCGTGGTAATGTTGCCTGTATTCTTATTTCAGGACAGAGCCCAGTGTGAGAGTGTAACACAAAATCACTGGAAATAACAATTTTACACAATTATGAGATTAAACTAGAAACTGGTTTAGTAAATGATGTACGTATGTGACAGAAGAATAGCATTTTTATAACTTTTTGCCATCATAGCTAAAATTATATATGTATATATATATATAATATTTAAGTATATCTCATATATATCGTATACATAAAATGAGCATAACACATGTCTTAAATGTATATTCTATATTACATGTACAATATATAGTATGTTGTACATACAATGTATAATGTTCAGAATGCATTCATACACCAATATACATATTACATACACAATACACATATAATGTGTACATGATAAAGGACTAGAACACCTATTAAGATGATCAAAGCAGTCACCTCCGGTGACTATCAAAAATGTGCTTCTTTTGAATGTAGCAAACAGAGAAGAAAGGAGGAAACAGTTCATGATGAAGAGATCTCAGGACCAGCCAAGCGGCAGCCAGGACTTCTGTCTGCTTTGTCGCAGCCCCAGGACCAGGCTCCAAGGTTGTGCAACACCTTCTGTAAACACTTCCTGAAGTGGAGACAATGAAGCGGGAGTTTCCTTCTGTCTCACTCCAGAGGAGGTGGGGCCAGAGCCGCCTCAGGTGTGAGGAAGGGAAGGGCTGCCTGTGCAGGTGCACTGGAGGCTCCCAGCATGGTGCAGGCTACGCTGCTGCTCTTCACCCTGCTCCTGTCTCCAGCTGCAGGTAGGCATCTGATCTCCTCAGGGCTCTGCCCCATGGAGCAGGGTCTCTGCTTGAATGTATCTGCTCCCCATAATTTTAGTATGGAAAATATCTTGACTATCCCTCCCTCAAATTTTACTAACCAGTTGGGCTGGTTTTAATCTGTTGTTTAAGGGCCGTGGTTGATGTAAAAAACAGTGTAAAGGGGAGAATTGAAAGGTCCTGAAATCATACATGTCTGACCTCAATACTGAGAAATGAAAGAAGTCTCGGAGAGCATAATGTAAAAACTGAATACGATCTTTGGTTCAAAGGGTAGAATTCATAAAAACTCATCTTGTCACTGTAATGCGTTGGAAATGCAAAGATCCTCGGGGGGGTGTGTGGCAAGAGCTGCTGGTATTATTGGGGCCAGTTCAGCTGCTTTTGTTCCATTTGACTGCACAATTTTATATTCAGTCCTTTTATCTTTAGTGAAAATAAATATAACTAGTTGTAAATAAATAATTGACCTATTTCACCTAGAGAGAGCTGTGATTTTACTCTACAAAATTGTTGCCATTAAGTGCAATTTGAAAACTCCCATTTATATTACCTGTGTATATCAAACAGTTAAAAGATTTAAAAGTGGAAGAGTATTATTTCTTAAGAATTCATTGCATGCAGCTTGGCTTATGATTTCTAATAAATTCTCAATTAAATTTTTGGATAAATAAGACTTGATAGTACGTTTCTATTTCTAGAACTTAATTTAGTACATTAGCTGTAAATTCTGGGCTCCTTCCCTGGTTCACCTTTTCTTGGGTCTTAGAAAGCTTAGAGGGACCTGGGAATAAAACAAAATGACAACAAAATATAGGGAGTTAGGAAAGATTTTCTACTGTGTACCTAGTCTATACCAGGTCCCTAAAAATGAATTTTGCTACCACTGGCTTCTGAGTTGTTTTCAGGTTTGTAAGATTTTACTCAATATCCTTAAACAGAGATCTGATACATTTACTTACTTGACTTAAAATTCTCACTTTTGTATTAAAATTTGTAGTGATATTATTTCTCCACATTTTTCAGATATGCTGTCTCTCACAACTTTTGGGGATGCTAGTGTTCATGGAAACCTAAGAACCTTGGGGGTCCCTATCCTTGTAAGCAAGGACCAGCTTGCACTGATGGACTCACCCACCATGTTGCACAAGACTGAAAAGATCCATGGGGTCCATGGACAGGCTTTTCTCATCCACTGGCTCCACACCCATTGCCACCCCTGGTGGGAACCTGGGTACCCCAACTGTTTCTGTTCCCCTTGGCCATGCAAATGCATAGAACATAGCAGAGAGGACCTGATGCTCTTAGAAGTTGTGCCTCAAATATGACCACACTGCCCCAAGTATGCGTTGGTGGGGATGGGGAGTCTGAAGTTGTTCTCTTGAGAAGGTGGAGGGAGGATATACAAATACCCCTCTTACCTTCCACTGCGGGCAGAAAGCTGTCCCTTTCCCTCACCTCCTAGCCTGTGGCAGCAAATCCTTGATCACTGAAATACCGCTGTGACTACTTCTGCAAGAAGTGAAGTGATTTTCACTTGTCTCCTCATCTTCTTTGGTGGCTTGTCTTCATCACGCTGCTCATATGTGTGGCCCCTCTGATGATCACTTTTGCCTAGTTTCCCTACATGGAAGAAAAAGAATGAGATGTACACTAAGGCCAGATGCTTCTCATAAGCTTCCCAATCCCACAAGAAAAAATTACTTAATGGAATTTCATCCTGAAAGAAAAAATAAATATTTTGAAGTATGTGACAGATGTCTGAGGCATAGAGAAGTATGTGAGTACATTCACAGAGGTGAAAATTTTTCTGTTATCCAGCAAAGTACACAGGCACAGTGCTTCCTCAAGTTACTCTACTTCACACCAACCATTCTTTTTTGCCATTACAAGATGACAGAAAGATCCAAAGCAGTATATTCCATTTAACCTCCTGGCCCCAATAAGCTTAATTAGGATATAGTTTTTCCTCAATGTTCGCACTCACATTTACTGCAGGGAGTTTCCAATCATGATATAGTTTGAAAAGATACAGAGAATTCTAGAATTTAAATCAGTGTCACTCCATAGATGTTATTTCAGGGCTTGATGCCATATCCCTGGATGCCATATCCTTATTTGTAAAGAGATTGGTTTACAGATATTGAACAGATTTGAACAAGAATGAAAATTTCAATATTATATACAAATGTTTGAATCTTCAGGGTAGTGCCCAAAATGTAACAAATGAAGTAGACTCCAGCCCAAGGCCTGTTTTATCAGTCTTGTTAATGAGCTTTTCTGAAAACAGTGAATAGAAATTCAGCAGCAAAACTAGTGATCCAACTGAAACCAAAATGAAAATTTTCTTTTAAGAAAATGCAGTTTTCCTGGTCAAAACTAATCTAACATACAAGTTCTTTGAGGCAGACAAAGTGCGTATTAAAATAAATTAGTAGAAACCTATTGTGTTACATCTTGGATTTGTGTGATCCCTGGGTGGCAGTGAATTATGTTTGTTCTATTGGCTTTAAAATAATTAACTTCAAGTTATTTATCTGGGAGGAGGCATCTCTACTTCCATCTACTTGAGGAAGGATTTTCAGGTCTGTTAAATCCCCATAGGTGTCAACAGTGTAAACTGTCCTATCTCCGATCTCATTATTTCAGGGTCCTCCTAGCTTTTAGAAAACCAAAGTGCTTCTGGGGAAATTCTATCTGTTTTTGGTAGAAGGCTTAATTGTGTTGCAAGAATGTGGAATGCACTGGAAATTATTTGTTTCCCACTGAAAAAAATGAGAAGATGCTGAAAGCTTATGAAAGAAATACTTTTTATTTATGGTTTGCTTTCTTTGTTTTGATTTTAATTTGGAATCGCTCACCATGAAACAGAGTCAGAAATACATTTTGTGATTGTATATGTACGTAGTCTGTATTTAAGTCAGTTAATAATTTTTGATTTCATGAATCTTTGGGATTCGGAGACAAGTAGAGATCCGAACACACAGCAGGGAAAATGATCTTGCATAGATTTACTTTTCTTTCTCACTACTCTGAATAAGGAATGCCTGTATTATCACTTCCTGTTTATATGCAAACATCATATAGGTAAGTAGTGTTTTATGACCTAAAAGCAGCTAGCAGTAATATGTCTTGTTAGAATCCTGTACATTATGAAGACCAGAAATATAGCATTTTAAAAAAGAGCTGACAAGGCTACAACATTGGTGACACGTGGCTCTAACCACTCAGAATCAACAAGACTAATTGCATTATTGGGCCCACAATACACCAGCGGCACGTTGGTACCATATGGCATTCTTGTTTTGTATCATCAAGTTAAAGAAGATGTCAAGGAATTGTGTCAATACCATCAGTTAATTTCTCATAAGAGCCTTTTATTTTAATCTCTTGACACCTTATTTTTCTGAAATAATTATGAAAATTTAGCTAGACTGAAATGTATTATTTAGTGCTTCTTTAGACTTTTGTATGTCTGGTCTGGAAATGTTTTATAATGAAAGTAATGCATTTTTTATCAAAAATTAATTAAATAGAAAAAATATATCAGAGACCTCAATGACAAAAAGAAATAAATCACATAGAAACTTGTGTTCTTGAAGTGGAATGACGTGATTAGGCTTATTTTATCACAATTCATTAGAATTTACTTACTCGAATGAATGTCACCCCTTCAGGAATGTCCTGAGAGTTTATATTTATTTGCATGCAATTGTAGATGATGAAATGTTAGACATCATTTAATTTTCCTCCTCTTTTAAAACACTTCAACTAAAAGAAAACCTAAACTTAGGGTATTCTTGTGTTCATACCATGACTTTATGTGGCTGTTCTTTTATTTTTTTATGTTTTGCAAGAGGAAATCTCAGGCCACAGAAAGAAAAGCTCTTTCATTAACACCCTGTTTTTAGGTTCAATTAGTTAGTTCTTAAACAATGTAATCATCTTTCCTAATTTTGCAAAATACATGCAAATGGCTCTTGAGAGATTATATCAATTAAGGCAGTTGGAAAGTGTTGAAATTTGACATTAGTTGATAGTTTTGAGTTTCCAAAGAAAGCTTTAAGACCTGAATGTTTTGTTCCCTGGGATAACATTGGGACAGTCAGAGCAGTCAGAGATCAGCTCCCATGTGGCTGGTGGGCCGATAGTGACCAGTGAGCCCCTCGGTTCAGCCCCTCTGAATGTCATCACTTTAGCCTAAATTCAGATTATTGGAGTTAAGTTCCAGGGATTCTTATCTCTGAGTTGCATCCCCAGACCTCTTAAATAATTTTGATTGGAGACCATCTAACTAAATTGGCCAGGCATGCCTCAAACTTGATGTCCACCTCCTCAGCCCCCCAAGTTTATCTGGGTTAAAAATATGAGTCACTCAGCTGGCTTTCAGCACTTGTTACATTCAGAGAGCCCTCTAACCCTTCCACAAAGCAGACAAGACCTTCGCAAGTCGTAGGTGGGTCCTGCCTCTGCCTTCTGAATCCCGCTGCAGCCCTGTCTTCAGGAGCTTGTTGACCTTCCCACAGCTGTTACCCTCCACACGGCAGGAAGTAGATCATGTGGACAAATGAGAGAAAGTAGAAAATCTCCTGTTAGCTTTGGAAAAACTACGACTCTCTCTTTTTACAAGACTTACACAAAGTGTGAGGGTGAGTATTTAAGACATAAGTGGATGATATCAGATGCACTTCCAATGCCCTTCAGTACCTCCTGGTCAGAAAAGTCCTTCTAGGCCAATGATTCTCTTCAAAGCCTTTGCTTCTAAAGAAGGAAAAGAAAAAAAATTGGTGGTAAAAGGAAATAATGGAAACAAAGGTTATGTATATAGGGAGGCAAATAGGTTGAAGGGAGGGAAAGTTAATGGGAAAAAATAAGAATCAAGATGTATCAATCAGCCCACCCAAATTAAAAGACCCCATTCAAAAATGGGCATCTGAAATGAACAGATATTTTTCAGAGGAAGAAGTAAGAGCAGCTAAGAAGCATATGAAGAAATGCTCAACATCATTAGACATTTGAGAGATGCAGATGAAAACAACACTGAGATTTCATCTCGATCCACATAGAATGGCTGCCATTTCAGAATCAGCCAGCAGCAAATGTTGGCGAGGCTGCGGAGAAGAAGGAACACTTCTCCAATGTTGGTGGGACTGTAGACTCATACAACCCCTGTGGAGATCAGTTTGGAGATTCCTCAAAAAGCTAGGCTTGGAGGTCCCATTTGACCCGGCCATTGCTCTGCTAGGTATATACACACAAGAATTAAAAGACTCATATCACAGTGACATATGTGCACCCATGTTTATAGCAGCTCAGTTTGTGATTGCTACATCTTTGAAACAACCCAAGTGTCCATCAACTGGAGGCTGGATAAAAAAGCTGTGGTTCTTCTACAGAATGGAGTATTACTCTGCCATAAAAATGATAAGTTTGAATCATTTATACTTAAATGGACATACCTTGAGGATATCCTTATAAGTGAAATAAACAGGGCACAGATAGGTACAAATTGCATTTTATTCTCTTGTATGAGAAAATAAAGATGTAAATGGGTCCTAGAATTGTATGTTATATATTGTGAAATAGAAAATACTCATAGTAAAATAGGGTGAAGGGGGAAAATAATGAGATTATGACAAAAAAGAAAGGAAACAAATTTTATGTATATATATGGGGGTGGTAGGGTGGTAGGGCTATGAAAAAAATGAGAATTAAGTTGTGTCTTATACTGGTACAAATCCCCATTTTGGAGTGCAATCATGATGCGTATATGTAATGTACCAATAAAGATTTCAATTTTTAAAAAAAGAAGATGTATCATGTGCAGGTACAAATTCTGAATGATGATTGTGATCATAATATATGCCTAACATGGACTAATAAATTCAATAAAGAACAGAAACTAGTATAGTATTTTAGGTTACAGCATTCTCATAACATCACATGGGCTTCAGAGCACTTTCTTTCATCTACCCCGGGACTCTTCTTAGTCATAATCTTTTCTTAGATTATTAATTTAGCATCAGCTTTCTTTTCTTTTGGCCTCTACTGGTGCCATATCCCTGCATCAGGGGTCTCTGTGGAGACCCAAGGCAGCACAGAATGGGAAAATCCAAGAGAAAGGACGTTGCTAACCAAAGAAACCCTGGCCATCTGGAGGAGCATTGGAAAATATAGATAAAAGATGTGAGAGAAGGTGGATTTCTGGTAGTGTTTGCCTCTCTCGATCACTGACATACATGGAAGAACACTTCTGCACATGGGACCCTTCACTTCCGGTACAACGAGGACTGCCATTCCTGAGGGTGTTCTGCCGCTAAGTAGTCTTTTCTTTTCCTCCTTCCCCCTTCAGTAAGTGCTATGAGTGAGATCCCTCGGGAAAAGAAGTATGAAGTGGTTTATCCCATCAGACTTCATCCACTACATAAAAGAGAAGTCAAAGAGCCAGAGAAACAGGTATGGCTTCTGATTTATCAATTCTGAGTCTAGTAATGTATGTATGTATGTATGTATGTATGTATGTATGTATATATATGTGTGTGTATATATATGTATGTATATATATGTGTGTATATATGTATATATATATACACACATTTAATATATATCTCATCTATGCATTGTTATGACTTATATACACTCACAGGAATGACTCGACCAGGAGCATGTAATCCTGGATCACGGGTGTGTGGCACTAGATTAGTGCCGAATGGATTAGTATAACCCGCTCAGTGTGAGTGGCGAGTTTAGTGAAGAGGGAAGACCTACTCCTGAATGAAGGTGGCACAAATCAATAGGCTGCAGCATGGATAGAACAGAGAAGGAAGCATCGCTGTTTCCTGCCATGATGCAAACTGATTTTTCTTGGCCGCGGCCTCCACTATGCTGTCCACCCATGGAGCCAATTGACTGTGGACTGAAAGTTCTACAAACTGTGGGCTAAAATAAATCTTTCTACCTTTCATTTGTGAGTGTAGGGTATTCGCCCAGTAATGAAAAAGTAATTAAGATATAGGTATGCCGTATACGTGTATTTGTATTTCCCATACAAATCTGCCATGCTAGGTAAACTTTGTGATGTTCTCAGCTGTTAGGCCTCACAATTAAATAGCAGTATTAACAATATTTGTATTTGATATCTGACCTTTTAGTCTTCCTCAAAATCTAAAGTTCTACCTTACATACATTTTACAAACCAATGTTGTGAAAGGTCCAATAAACTGACTGAGTTAGCTGAGAGTTGGAAATTTAGTATAGTGTGATTATTTATTCCACACACTTTCAAAAATTAGATACAATTTATTTTATCTGTCTAGTGACTATCTATCTATTTACACATATCTATCCATACTCACACAACTGTGGTCATGCAAAAAAGGCAAAACATAAAATATTGCAAGTGAATGTATGCTTACATATTAACCTGAAATTTATCTTTTTAAAAATTGGAAACTTTAAGTAGCTCATGTAATTCTTTTTTTTCTTCTTTGAGACAGGATCTTGCTTTGTAGTTCAGGCTGGCCCTGAGCTCAGCCTCAAACTCACATCACAGCAATCTTCCTGCCTCTGCCTCCTGAGTACTGGGATTACAGATGTGAGCCACCATGCCCAGCACTGTGGTATGCAGTACTGATTGCTGCTGGGCATGAATCTCCACACCCAGTATTGTATGTGGTGACTGGGAATCGAGCCCGGGACTTTGCACTTGCAAGGCAGGTGGCAGAACCACTGAGCTATATCCCTGGCCCGATATTGTAGTCTCTTGAGTCTCCACTACTTTTTTCTGAATGCTGTGAGGAAAATTTGGATATCATTGAAGTATTTCACATCATGGGTATGAAGTGATTTTCCCACACAGGTAAAAACAAAGTTAGTTTTGTTTTGAAAGACTTTACTTTGGACAACACCATGGACCAGTTACTGGCACATGCTAGATGATCAGTATTAGTTTTTCAAATGATTGGGTGGTGGATGTAACTGGTGTGATGTGCTTCATACTTACTGTAGATATATTACTTGTGGACTTTGTGACTAACTTAAATTGCTGCTGGAGCTCTGACACTTCCCTGGTCTGGAGAGAAAGTATATGAGATCTCTGCGGAGATGACTAGTTTGTGTTCATCTGTTGGCTGGAACAGTTCTCCTTGCACAAACCCAGACACACAGAGACCTGAAACCCTTTCCCTTGAAGCTGAGTTAACAATGACGTAGTTTATATCCTATGTAAACTTTGAGATTTTCTGTATGGAAAGTGAGGCGGGGGCAAAGTTCACTTCAAGTCAAGGATTATGCCGCCCTGCATCATGTAATGTGAATTCCATCACATTATCCTTTTTCTGACCCTTTCCAAGGCTTTCGTAGCTTCACCCTATCATCCCTGTGCCCCTTTGTTCACTTTCTCAACAGACCTTCTACTCAACCGAGGCAGTTTTTACTTAACAGTATACTTATTCCTGCCTCTTGGTCTCATGTAACCAATTTCTTGCTACTTAAAATGTTTGTATTTAAAGAGCAGCCTACTGGTATGTTTTGCAAGGTTAGCACGCTCTATCAGCAGACCCTTTCCTCGGATCATGCTGCAGTCATGGGCATGACTACACACTTTATCGCTCAACTGTTTAAAAATACAGATTTTGGATCTGTAGTGATGGTGTGTGTGTGTAGCTGTGCATGTGTGCACATGAGTGTGTGTGCGTGCGTGCATGTGCACCGAGGAGAAAGGATACAGTTTTCTCTTCTGCTTTGAATGTCTGAGTCAATACTTACAAAAGATATTTTGTATGTCTTTTTTTTTTTTTTTTTTTTGAGACAAGGGCTTGCTTTTGCAGTTCAGGCTGGCCCTGAGCTCAGCCTCAAACTTACAGCAATCTTCTTGCTTTAGCCACCTGAGTGCTAGGATTACAGGCATGAGCCACCATGCCTTGCACTGTTGTATGTGGCACTGAGTGCTAGTGGGCATGGGTCTCCACGCCCAGTATTGTTGTATGTGGTTACCGGGGATGGAACCTGGGCCCTTGTGCTTGCAAGACAGGGGCCAGAACCACTGAGCTAAGTCCCCGGCCCCTTGTATGTCTTTAATATATCCTTTCTCATTTCTCTTTGTCTTCAACCTCTGTCTTGAGATATAAATAGGTGTTCCATAAATGCTTGTTGACTCAAATGAGACTTTACAAAGCATATCAATTTTATCTTTTAAAGAGTACCAATAAAATTATCAGATAATTAATCTATTTAGTTGTCAAAATTGATCTGTTAAAAGGAGAAGAAACAGGTATTTGGTGTTTTATAGTCACTGGTAAAGAATGCAAATAATGCTAGATAGTGATTAAAGGAACAGAAGTAGCCAAACAAACATGTATGTGTACTTTTTAATTCATAGTAAACGTTTGTACATTTTTCCAGGGACAGTTTGAAACTGAATTGAAGTATAAAATGACAGTTAATGGAAAAGTTGCTGTGCTTTATTTGAAGAAAAACAAGTGAGTATTATCCACTCTGATCCTACCCTCACCCTGCAGGAGTTGGGGTAGAAAGTGGGCTAACTGATCTTGTTATTCCTCATAAAACTTGACGAATCCGCTTTCACACTCAATTGACCCAAGCAAGTATTTGTTTCTACTATAATAGTAAAATGCACTGGGAAAAACAAAAACTCCCCAATATTTTGAAACTTTTAGATTTAAAATGCCATGAACAAGGTGGAGCAGACATACAATTTATTCTACGAAAGGGCAGATGGTGCGATCCTAACATACTTTGCTATAAGCTTTCCTCTACATTATTACGATTCATTATTCTAACACTGAAAGATTATATTCCAAAACCCTTCACTGCAATGAGCAATACAGATATAGGCAAAATGAAACCCTTGATCCAAATAATAAGTGAGCAGCAAAGCTGACCCCTCTCCACTCTGGCACAGGTGGTTTTCCATACAGCAATCCATTCATCTGCTTCCCCACAGATTATGTGGTCCTATTGTTCCATCACTGTCTTCATTTGGTCAATCAGATATCAACAAATCTTTAATGTCGAGAGAGCCCCAACTCCCCACTTTACTGTTGCAGACCTCAGCCAGATCTCGATCATCCTATGCCTTGATGATTTCTAAACTAGTTTTTCCCAAACTTGTACTTTTAATCTCTTTATCATTCTGTATGTGATACCAATGTTTTGTTCAAGAAACAGTTTGTTATATTTTTAAAATCCTCAAAATGATTGAAGTTTGAAAACAGGATGATGAAATAGACAGTATAGTCTTAAGATTCAGGACAATCTGAATGTGATTCTTTGAAATCTTTATCTCATATGGACATAAAGACAGTGATATTTATCTTATTGGGTTAAACTGAATGATGCATATTACATTTTAACACAGTGTCTGCCCTAAGATTTTACATATGTGTGTGTGTGTGTGTGTGTGTGTGTGTGTGTGTGTGTGTGTATATATATATATATATATATATATATATATATATATATATATATGCTTAAAATGTTTCTATTTAAAGAGCAGCCTACCTATATGTTTTGCAAGGTTAGCAGGCTCTATCAGCAGACCCTTTCCTCGGGTCATGCTGCAGTCATGACATGACTTCACACTTTATCACTCAACTGTTTAAAAATACTGATTTTGGATCTGTAGTGGGGTGTGTGTGTGTGTGTGTGTGTGTGTGTGTGTGTGTGTGTGTATAGCCTTTGAATTGACCCCGCTACTAAATCTGCAAATTCTCATGTCCCTTATATAAAACTGTGCAATATTTACATGGAATCTAGGTACATCCTCCTGCATACTTTAAATCATCTCTACATTACCTTTTATGCCTAATAGAAGGTAAACACTGTGTAAATAGTTATTGTATTGCATTTCTTTAAAGAATAATGACATCAAAATATCTGTTTTCAATTAGTTCAGATGTAATTTTTTCCAGAGATTTTCTAGCTGTGGTTGGTTGCAAACCGGCATGCGTCACTGAAGTTGACTGGTGCATGTACTCTGGCTCCTATTTTTGATCAGTAACTAAAAGAATTTTAAAAGCTTAGTGAAGGGTCCTAGCTTTCCGGTTAGAATCCACTCCTAGACAGCTTTGCTCCAAAGTCCATGAGAACTGAGTAGTTGGCTGAAAGTGAGTTATCCCGGGATGCTTAGAAGCACGTTTTATTCACACAGCTCATTTTTATCAGCCTTGACCTTCTCAGTTTTGTATCTGACCAAAGTCTCTCCTCAGAGAAGCCTGTAAAGCCTCACACAGAAGCCTCTTCCCCACACCCTGCTCAGGCGTGTCCTTGCCCTGCTGATCTTTCTGAGTTAAGCAACCCTTTCTTGCTTCCATTTGTCTTGAGGGGTGTGAAGGAGAAGTGGGCAACTTACAACTTCTCTGTACACCCTGAAAGAACTCATTTTGATCATCAGCCTTCACTATAACTGGTAGTAACTACTCTTTTTTTTTTTTTCTTTCTTTCTTTCTCTAGGAATCTCCTTGCTTCAAACTACACTGAAACACACTATAAGTCCTCTGGAAAGGCCGTCACCACAAGCCCCCAAGTCATGGTACTAACAGTCCTCCATTCCTTATCCGTGGGAGACCTAGCAAATGTCCTTACCACGCAAAGAGAAGGGAAACATTTGTATCCTCAAGACTTTTCTTTCAGCAGTAATAATAACTTAGTGTATCTTCTAACTCTGGCATTGTGCTCAGCCAAATGCCTTCTTTGAAAACCTAGTAACCTTTACCTTATTTCAAAGTAGTGGTCAGGAGAAGCTAGTTTCTCTTTAATATCAGTTTCTATAGAGTAACTGTCTGTAGCATAGAGAATTAAACACTTATGGAGTTCTCTGCCAGTTCTTTTTTTAAAAATTGAAATCTTTATTGGTACATTACATATACACATCATGACTGCATTCCATAATGGGGATTTGTACCAGTATAAAACACAACTTAATTCTCATTTTTTCCCATAGCCCTACCACCCTGCTATATACATAAAATTTGTTTCCTTTCTTTTTTGTTATAATCTCATTATTTTTCCTCCTTCACCCTATTTCGAGTATTTTCTATTTCACAATATATAATATACAATTCTAGAACTCATTTACATCTTTATTTTCTCATACAAGAGAAAAGATGCGATATGTGCCTATCTGTGCCCTGTTTATTTCACTTATGAGGATATCCTCGAGGTATGCCCATTTAAGTATAAATGATTCAAATTTATCATTTTTTATGGCAGAGTAATACTCCATTCTGTAAAAGAACCACAGCTTTTTAATCCAGTCCAGTTGATGGACATTTGGGTTGTTTCCAAGATGTAGCAATCACAAACTGAGCTGCTATAAACATGGGTGCACCTATGTCATTGTGATATGAGTCTTTTAATTCTTTTGTGTATATACCTGATCACCTCCCTCCGGCTCAAGTCTGTGTCCTCAGTGGCAAGTGCAGAGTTTTGTGTGTTCCTTAAGCAGTGCGAATTCAGCTTCCTCTCCAGAACGGGCAGTGACCGTGTGCTGTGAGGTTTTTTCCTCAAAGATTTTTCTCTGCTGCAGTCTTTAAAGTTCCTTGGCAAACAGCATTATGAGACTTTGCTGGGCCAACACTTTATCTCTCCCCAATGGAATCCTTCATGAAACACCACATGGAAAATATTACAGATGAAAGAAGGGAATGGTGTGCAGATCCACTTAAACCTAGTGGAGCTCTGAATAAATTAAGAAATAAAAGTGAACTAGGAATAACGTGACATTTGGTGAAAAATCTAGAAGATCTTAGAAACCATTTAATAAGCTCTTAGCCCTTGAAGTTTAAGATTAAATGCCTGGTGTTTTGGGGTCTCATGTTTTAAATTTGTGGCCACTAAAGGCATTTGTTCTAAACAGTATTTAACATTTCAGTTATATTTCAGCAACACCAATGTGTAGTTAATGCTTTATAGGCATTTTTGGCATTAACTGACATTAAATACTTCACTACTTAAAAGGCTTCCATTGAATTGCTTTTCATAGCTCTAATTTGACTATTGTCCAGCAGAAAATAGTGTGAGAAGATTATAAGTCTGTGCTCACGATTTCAAATTCAAATTTTGAAGTGAGTCTGAAGCGTGAATCTGTCCCCTTCCCCTTTCCCTAGGGTGATTGTTACTATCATGGACACATCATTAATGAGAAGTCTTCTGATGCTAGTATCAGCGCATGCAGCGGCCTGAGGTAAGACCTGGCGAAGGTTTTATATATACCTGTAATGATGGTACAAGCTTAACCAACACTCTGAAGGATATTTAATTATGCAGTAATTGAGAGAATGAATTCTATGGGGTAGAAAATTTTGAAATGTGAAGGACATGACCATTTCTCTCTCTCCTGGCATGTCACTAGAACACTTCTGTTGCTTTAAGAGTTGTTTCCATTTGTTTGCTTTTGAGACTTGGTATTGGAGCCAGGGTCTTTAGGGAGTTGGAAGCTCCTTTTCATTTTCTCCCCAATTTGAATTCTTCCAAGCTTGTCTTATTCCTGTCTCATAATGTCCATTTCTGTTTCTTATTGACTTCCCCAAGAGTCTCTTCTAAGAACCTTGAAGAACTAAACTTCTCAGAACTGAACTTGATTGTCTAGTTTCTTTCCCACATTTCCAGTTGCATATCATGAGGAATCTCAGTGTCACTGTGCCCTAAACCAAGCTAACGATTATCTCAGAAATTTTTCCTGTTCTTTGAATCTTGGTCAATGATATCATCAAATCATCACCTGCTCAATCCAGGAACCTGCTTCCTTGAAGGCTTCTTGCAGTCTCCCTTTGTCAAACTCTTACAAGATCTGTTAACATGGGGGCCAGGGATATAGCTCAGTGGTTCTGGTTCCTGTCTTGCAAGCGCAAGGACCCAGGTTCAATTCCCCAGTAACCACATACTATACTGGGCGTGGAGACTCACGCCCATCAGCAATCAGTACCACATACCACAGTGCCGGGCGTGGTGGCTCACACCTGTAATCCCAGCACTCGGGAGGCAGAGGCAGGAGGATTGCTGTGATGTGAGTTTGAGGCTGAGCTCAGGGACAGCCTGAACTACAAAGCGAGACCCCTGTCTCAAAAAACCTAAAAAAAAAAAAAAGATCTGTTAACAGTATCTTCAAAATATTCCCTCAGAGCATCCTGCTCTCTACGTTCTTCCTGTACTGCACTATCCTACTTCACCTCCATGCCCTGTATGCAAACTACTGCCAGCGTACCAGTAGTCTATGTCTCCACATACCCTCTTCCTACCTTCCGATCCCGGGTGTCCTAAATCTAGTTTCCTTTTATGTGCTCTTGTACATTTTTTCTTTGTACTAATTATTTGTTGTAATTATGTATATTACTTACTAAATACTGATTATTTAACATATATCTATCTTTCTCATTTGAGTTGAATCTGTATGGGGGAAGAGTCCAGGACTCTTTTTCTTCTCTCTCCTTGTCTTGGCTACTGAATGATGGATGATCAATGAAAGTCTGTTAAATGAGCCTTTGCTCAAGATTTCAGCATAAGGAGCACAAGGATTAATCATATTGCTTTGATCGCATGCTTTACATGTTCTGTCTTTCAATCTTTACCATCATATCAGCAAGTATCATCAGATCAGTATCACAGGTGGAGAAACTGAGGCCAAATTAATTTAAATAAGTCTTTCCTTTCATAAATAATATGTAATGGACTTAGGATTTTAGCATTTTTTGATGGAAGATTTCAAATCTGTTCAATTTTCAGTGTCCATTTAGATTAGATACAGCATGAGAATTGAAAGAGTGCTGGGCTGAGACAAACAATGTCCATTCTAGTGGCAGAAGTGACATAGTGGTTATATGATATGTTAGTTGTGATTTCTCCTTAACAGACCCTGTTTCTATATAGAGAAAAGGAGCTTGGGTAGCAGCACTTATTGGCACTTTTAGCTGAATATTCCATTGCACTTTATCATCATGAGATGAAACAGACTTTGAATGGGCCAGAAATTTTATGAACTCCTTTTTGGAGCTTATGAATCTATACCACCCACATGCAAGAAAATTTTGTCCTGAAGCTGAATGCTTATGTACCTCAGGGGCTACTTCAGTCAAGGAGACCGAAGGTACTTCATTGAGCCGCTAGGCTCCACACATCAGGATGAACAGGGCCATGCACTCTTTGAGGATGAGCCCAGCGACAGCCAGGCTGACAGCAGCTGTGGGATGGATGATGTGGTGTGGCTGCCCAGATCCTACCAGGATGTACCCTCTCCTGCAACCAGACAGCTCGTATGTATGCCTTTGGTTATTATTTGTGATCCTGTCTTTAATCTTCTCCTGAGTTCCAGGCCTAGCGGTGCAAATGACTTCTAGATTTAGTCATTGTTGAAATTAGGTTGTAGGTTATAAAGATGCTAATCATAAGACATTGCAGTATGTTGATGATTAACTTAATAAACCCTTATTGATTAGTTATATGCAAAGGTTAAAAAGAAGCTAAAATATAATACCTATGCTCTAGAACCAGGCAAAAGTCATAATATTTTGCTGCTTAAAAAACCACAGAAATGCACAATTAATATTATTTTGAGCTCAGACAGTTATATTGAACTACCTATTTACCTAGCTGTTTAGATTTAGTATCACAAACGTAGTGCAGTGAACTAGAACTAACTGTTTAAGCCCCAGACAGAACATTCTCTCACCTCCGTAATACTGCCGTGGGTCATCCTCTACTCCAGTTTCCACATGGAAATACTCTTCATTCCTGTCTTCTTCAGCCCTGCTTACAGGGGTTCGATCAGGATGTGCCTCCATCTTCACTCTGTTCTCTTACCTGATGGCCCCAGGAACCATTTCCGGTCACCATAACAACTTACCCTTCCTACTTCCATGGCCACCTTAGAGAGACCACTTACCACGAAATAGGTTGGCTGGTGGTTTCTATGGTAAATCATACCACATCCCTTTTCTTGTCAAAGCCTTTCAATGAGTTTCTATTCTCTATTAAAAGCCAAATCAGGTTTTTGGAGTTTGCTTGTCTCCAGGCCCACGCCGGAAGAGCGCCCAGGGACTGAGGTTAGCAGCGGGTGGCTCGGGAAACGGCAACTGTGCCACTGAATCTGCACCGGGTTTGGAGTTTACTTGTCTCCGGGCCCACGCCGGAAGAGCACTCAGGGACTGAGGTTAGCAGCGGGCAGCTCGGGAAGCGGTGACTGCAGCACCGAGTCTGCGTCACTGAATCTGCGCCGG
>PVIR01010276.1:0-50506 GCA_004026965.1 Petromus typicus
TATATTCCCTAAGGATTTTACATTCTAAAGTGGGGACTTTTACCAAAATTTAATCCCCTTTGAGGCTCTTGTCTATTGAAAAACATTTACTCTTAAACTGTTGCAAATTGTCTCCATATTCCCTCAGAGGGTTTGGTACTGGGAAGCTGCATATTCCTAGGCCCCCGTTCCTCCCCAAGTCTGTTCCGGGACCACACAGAATTGTTTTCCGGCTAGAGAAGGAGTTTCTTTTATGGCCGTTGGCTCTGTTGGGCAATCGTAGTCCGGCTGAGACCACGGGGCTGCCTTCTGTAATGATCCCTGTGAAAAACATCTTCACGAGCTTTGTAGCCTTCACGAGAAATGTTGCTGCAGAATATTTTATGAAATTAATTATTTACCTATCACCCTTGCTAAAATATATAAACTTATTTCACAATCTGCAACTAATACTTTCATTATCCATAGCAGTGTCATACACAAATTTCCATTTGTAATTCACAAAACTTTTTGCTGAACCAGAATAATGGGTAAATAAAAACCATCAGCAATATTGTGAGAACAAGCCAAAGGCCAGGCCGACTTTTAACTGTAAAATAATTTTGTAATGAGAAAGAACAGTAAATTATTTATTTCTGCCTTTTTTGAATTTACTGAATCTATAACCACAAGTACTCTTCTACAGAGACAAGGGAACTGTCTCATTACCTTTTATTTATTCATCTTTCTGTTCTCTTTTTCCACCCTACGCTTTCTTGAAGATAAATGTGAGAGTCTAGATGATTCGGAGACAGCGCAGGCGCAGATGCAGCCTGTGGGAGCCAGACTCCTGACGGTACCCCCTTCGTCGTTCGTCGTTCATCTTTCTTCTCAGAGGTTTGACTGACTTCTCCACGCCTCCTTCTCCACTCTCTTACAGTATCTGCCCTAGGTGGCTTTTTACCAATGAATTAGTTTCGCAAAACTCTTTATGAAGATGTTTAGGAGCAATTTAAACTTAAAGGTGATCACATTCTGATAGTTTTTTACCATAAAATAGTAATGTTTTGGGGTACCACAAGCCCCTTAGACTTCCGCATGTATCATTATGTACCTCAGAAATATCTTTTAAGGGTTAAAAGAATAGAATACGTGTTGCATCTACTAAAATTCTGTCTTAAGAATTCAGTTATGCCCTAAAAGCATAAAATCTGGCAAGGAGTAGGATCATTTTTTAGAGTAATCCAGTCAACTCTGGTTTGAAATATTTTCCTTGGGAATATTTGCACTGAACCCACGCTGGACATTTGTGTTAATATTGATTTATTCTATTACAAAATTTTAGTAACTCAACAATGTTAATGTTCAATCCAGAATTCTTAGGCAAGCTAAATGGAAACATGTGGAATTTGCTACTCTTTAAACTTCTAATTTAGAGGACCACTCCCTAGGGATTGACAATATTTGTTTCTCTTTATTTTGCTTCATTTTAAGGAAGAATAAAAAGTCACATGCTTTCAAATTAGTAATGGATTACTTAATGTGCCTTTTGTAAAAGAAAGAATTTGATCCTTTTCAATGTGAGATAAAATTATATGTAATACCAACATATAGCTGTTATACAGTAATAATTTTTGAATTGGGGTATGTTTTAAATCTATCAAGCCAATGTAAGTTAAATATTCTGTTTTAATGAATGCATATTTAACATATTAAATAATAAGAAATTAACAATTATATTTAGTGACATGGTAAAAAGATAAATTTCATATATGAAAGTGGCAAAAATGAAAGGAAAACAATATTTAATACTGATATCATTATATAGGATTTGGGTCTAAGCTGAAGAGTTCTTGTCAGAAAGAATAGATGAAATGTCACAGAATTCTAAAACCATACACTTATGGGCTGAAAGTCTCAAGTCAGCTATTTTGTGTTAAGAAAATAGTCAGATACATAGTGAAGTTTTAAAACAAAACTAGATTTCATAGCATTAATCATAATTTCAGAAAATAATAATGAAATATTTTCAGTAAAGTATAGCTATGAGTTGCTTCCTTATTTTGTTGCTAGTTTCATACATACACACAGAAACTCCTATAAACCCACAAAAATACACAGCTACCATGTTAAGAATAGTTACTTTGGGCCATGCATAGTGGCCCATTTCTATACTGTTAGCACTTCAGGAGGCTGAGGCAGGGGGATCACCAGTTCAAAGGCAGCTCCACCAACTTAAGGAGACCCTGTCTCAATAATAATAATAATAATAATAATAATAATAATAAAGAGGTGGAAAATGTAATTCACTGCAAAGGCTCTCCATTCAATTCCCAGTGCCATAGACACAACTTGCTTCAGAAAAGTAGAGTCAAGGGTATAGCTTACATTTATCTTGTCTATAATCTTCTGCAGTGATCATTTTTATGCGTATAAAAACACATTACTCTGATAATAAAAGTACATTGTTACGTGTAAGTTAATATAATAATCTAAAATTTCCAATAATTTTATTTGCTTGCAACAAGTGCAGTAAAATAGCCATCGTTTTCTGTGGATATGGGAAGAATAATAGCCTCTTACTGAAAAGGCAAATAGATGTTTCATTGTAGGTACAGCATATTTTCTTAATTAGGACTATTAGCATTGTCAACCAAGAATAAAATCAACTTAGTCCAAAACAAAGGTAATCACAATTATTTGGAGTTAATTAGTTTTGCAAACTAGGAGACATAAATTCAAGTAGACTTAAGCTATGTTCCCTGAGTCAAATGAAAATCACGAAGGAGTTGGTAATTATAGCATGTCGTTGGGCATCATGATTGCTGTTGGCTAAAGTGAAAGTGAAACTTTCTTCGCAGAAAGGGATTGGGAGTAGTGTGTTTCTGGGTAAGCTGAGAGAGGGGGGTCCTTTGTACAGATGGTCAGCATGGGTTGAGGATGCTGCAGAAAACCGATTTGGCTCAGTCCAAAGGTCACTGAGCTCACAGAAACGTGTGGAGGAGCATCTCTGGAGCCTAATTCAAAGGTCAGACCTCATGTGGACATGTCTGAAACCCAATCCAACAATGTCCTATGCTTTATAAGTGCTCTGAATCAACAGTATTCCATTTTAATTTTCTTCTTTGACAGCATATTATTAAATGTACTCTTCCTGTATCCCTGTTGTGGACTATGAAGTTTATGAAGTTTGGACACTTGAGATAGGGCAATCTTACATTTACCAATAACTTCATCAAAGTTTTTTTCATGAACAAATATTTTTATAGCATTCAGTACTACAGAAATGCAAAGGGAAAATATTCAACTGTCTATTTTGCAGGTGTCAGTAAGAATCAGGCTTTCGTATAAACAACGAGAGTATATTTTCAAGAATAAGTGTCATGGTTTAGTTATCTAACCAAAAAATCAACCCAAGGAATGTTCCAGCAAAGTACAAAGAAGGGACAGGGAGTTGGTGTTAAAAGTCAAGTGAAGAGGTGATCTGCTCTCAACTTTGAAATCTTTCAGAGTGGTTGATGGAAGATGCTGGTAGAAGACTAAACACTAGGGCTGTTTCAAAGCAGTTTGTAAAATGCTTTGTAATTGGCTAACATGGGAAACAATAAAGTGCTTAGTCAAGCACATCCAGTTCACCTTCCAAAGTGACAGATGCCAGATGCAATCTGAAACATTTTTTAAAAATTAGTTTTATTGCTACATTGTAGACAGATGTAATGATCCTGTTTGTTATAGGAGATCTGTATTTTTACATATTATATGAAGATATCCTCTCAGACAATCTTGATCTTGGCATACAACAATGAACAACTGATTAAAACAACCATGTCACCTTGGCTAAAGTAGTACAGTCAACAACAACAGTAGCATCAACCACAGTCAGAAAACATCACTTGGTAGCTATTGACTTGCTCCTTTTAACCATGTGAACAAGATTTATAGCTACGTATCAAAATCCAAAACAAACTTGAAAATTATAGAGAGTATCACCTAAATGAGTGATTTTACCCTCTTAAGAGAAAATTTTAAAAGGATAGGAGGAAAAATAGAAAAGAAAGAGATGAGAAGCAAAATTGAAGGGCTGAGGAAGATTAAGCTTTTGGACACTGATGATGAAGACAGGAGGAAACAAAGTTAGAAACAGCAAGAACACAACTAAATAAAACAAGAAACCTTTAAAAGGATGTTCACATTCATGAAAATAGAAAAATATACAATTAAAAAAGAGAAATTTCAAGCTTGTGGTTACTTTCTGGGCCCTTCAGTTTTGTGGCAGTGTCCACCTCAGGGCGTCTCTCTGCTGTGGCTTGTAGACAAAGGAGGCACACAGAGCCCAGATCCATATCATACGATTCCAGCAAACTCGCTGTAGGATTAGGGTAGGGTGTCGTAAAGCCCTAGCTTGTCTGCACTGGGAATAGAGCGGGGTGCTGGTTGAGCTCTGTAGAAGTTCATGCTGATGCTGACCTCTGGCTGTGGGCCTGTGAGCTGACCTGCTCAGACCACAGACTATGAATGTTTCTTTCAGCTCCCTGACCCAGCTCTGCTCCTCACCCAGGCACAGAGCTCCACATGAAGCCTACCCATGACTGCTCCAAGTCCCAGGGGTAGCTGGCCTCATTCCAAAGTGGGACCAAGTAATCACTCTTTCCCGGAGGCATTTGAACTGGAGTCACTTACCAGCTACTTACCAGTCAGGGCATAGCATTCACTTCTCTGCTGTATCGGTGTTTCTCCGTGGAGACTTCCAGGGTCTCCCATTGTCGATGCACCTTGCGCACTGAGCCTGGACTCAGGGAGAAAGTGCAGTTTGCCATTTCCCTCTTCTACATTGAGGCCTCCCTCTCACCTTGGCCTTTTTTGGGCTCCAATTCTCTCAGAATTTTCCTGAGTCTTGAGGAGCCACCTGCCTCCTTTTCTTCCCCAAGTTCCTACACTCCGGTAGTATGTGGTCTCTCAGTCTCAGAGAAGTAGATTTGCTGCTGCTCGTTGCTCCATTATATTCCCAGAAGTCTCCAGTCTGAGATTTTAAGCAAGTTCTGCACATGATTCCCAACAAAAATCCAACCCTTGATATTTGTGTATTATCCAGTTATGGTGCCACACTCTGTAATCCTTACACTCAGGAGGCTGAGGCAGGAGAATCACTGTAAGTTAAAGGCTAGCCTGGACTACGTGGTGAGACTACCTCAAAAATAATTTTGTGTTAAGGATTTAATGAATGTTATATTTTCCTAATTTTTCAAAGATGTCCTTAATACTGTTTTCATTAACTTATTTTCATACAAAATTATAACTTGGAAAATCAATTAATCTGAATAATACAACATGGTGTCATTATCCTAAATGAAAGCAGATGCTTTCACTCCATTAAACCTGGGAAAAACTCCTTAGCACTGTCTCCATTTTCTTCTAATTCTTTTTGTCTCCAGCACAGAAGAAGAAAAGCCCAGGAAATGTTACTAGCTAGAGCCACAAACAGTTGAGGAGGAAGTTAGTGGTGTCAGCAAATACTCAATCGTACAGAGCAAACTACCTTTCTGAGCTCAAAGTTCAGTACAGTCTTCCATAGAGATCTTCAGTAGCACATGGTACATGGTTGAAAGTCCAACAGCCTTTAAAATATGTATTTCGTGTAGACATTTATTCTTGGTCCCTCGTTCAGTTCATGTAGTTCATTGATTAAAGAACAATGGGAACATGTGGTGCATTCCCATGTGAAGAGCATGTCTGGGATGTTCCCGCACACTCTAGACAAATGTTCTATTGAAACAGTGTTTGTGGATGTGTTTGGCTGGCTGCCATGCCTCTGTTTCCTCTGAGTGTCTCACCTGTAGAAGACTTAGCATGTCCTAGTAATTATATGTAAAACCCAGAAAGAAAGGAGATTCTGGTACAAAACCTTACAGTAACTACCTATTTCTTCTGCCTCTGTTAATTTTCCACAAAGTGGCCCCATATTTTTCTCTCCCTCCTGGAATCAGGGCACTAGGACAGGGTGTGATCCGTGTATTAGAACGTATACTCCAGGTTTCCAAGCCTTGTGTCTAGAGATTCCCATCAGCCCAGAGGCTCCTATGTCCAGAACCAAGGACTCATGTCAGTAAATACTCAATGTCAATTGTGATCATGATGTGTATATAAAATATACCAATA
This sequence comes from Petromus typicus, assembly GCA_004026965.1. Classification (NCBI taxonomy): domain Eukaryota; kingdom Metazoa; phylum Chordata; class Mammalia; order Rodentia; family Petromuridae; genus Petromus; species Petromus typicus. The sequence continues at coordinate 6,115 of PVIR01010276.1, forward strand.
AAATCAATTAATTAATAAGAAAAATTTTAAAAGGAAACAAAGTTTATAGGGTAGGGGTTGAGGATTGTAGGGAGGGCAGGGGAACAGAGGAGAAAAAAAAGCTCAGTTTCTTTACACTGTATATATTTCAATCATACCAGTTGGTGAGAACTGAGTCATCTTAAAAATAGATTTCCAAGACTAGTTCCTGGAGCTAGTGTTTAAAGCTTTGAATCCAGAATTGAATAGCTGAAAGCTTTTACTCTAAGACTAGGTACTAGACAAGATTATATTCTCTCCTAGTTCTATAGTAATAGAAGTTTTGCCAGAACAATAAGGCAAGAAAAATATAAAATATTTGCATCCAAATAAAAAAAGAAAATGTAAAATTTTATCTATTTGTATATATTAAGAACTGACATGAAGAAAGCTCTATTGATTCCATCAAATATCTATTGAACTAATAAATGAATTCATGTAAATTCCAATACAAAATCAGCAAAAATTGTCTACATTTCTATACATTAACAACAAAATATCTGAAAAAGAAATTGAGAATATACTACTATTTAGATGATATCAAAAGGAATAATGTACTTATAAATAAATTTAACTGAGGATATAAAAGATATATACACTGAAAACTATGAGATGCTGAATAAAATTAATGTGAAGAGAGCCAGTGATCTTGGGTATCTTATAATAATATTGTCGAATGATCTGTACTCTGTCTCCAAAGTTAAAAATTAAGTGCAATTTATCAAAATTCTTATGACTTTTTTCATAAGAAATAGAAAAAAAATCCAATAGCTTTTGTGGAGTTATGCAAATTTTAAATAGTTAAGGCAATATTGAGAAAAAAGAACAAAGCTGGGGGCACCTTATTACCTGCTTGCAAAGTATCTTATAAACCTGTTGTACTCAGAGCAGTAAGGATTCAGCATAACAATGACATCGTGACTAATTATAATGCATTGTGTATCCGAATACTACTGAAAAAATAGATTGTGTCTTAATCATAAAAAAGAAAAATATGTAAGATGATGGACATGTTTATTAGTGATTGTAGTAATCGTTTCAAGTGTATATTTACATTAAAGTATTGTTATATGCCTTGAAATTCCTAATATTTGTCAGTTGTGACTTCATAATTCTAGAAAAATCTTCATAATTCTTCAAAATTCTAGACTTCATATTCAGAAAAATAGATGTTGCATATATAACTGTAAAAGCAGTCATTTAGAATGTGAAGTAATATAAAACTAAAATGCATATTGAAGCATATATATTCATTTAAAGTATAATAATCAATCATTCTTATTCCTTATCACCATTAGCAAGGTTCCTTCTACTTCACCATTCACTGCCCTACAAGTGATCATTACTTAATTCTGTGTTGTTCTCTAGGTTTTTTTTTTTTTAAGATTTACCTTCATGTATTTGAAAAAAGTATTATTTAGTTTTTCTGCTGTGAGACATTAAAAAATAAAATGAAATTGTAGTCTCCAGGAACTTTTTTCCATTAGCACTGTATTTTTGAGATTTATCCCTGGTAATGTAGAGTCTTTAATTTATTCTTTTTCATTAGTATGCTACTATATGACTGAACTACAATGTGACAGTCTGCTATTGAATGGGCATCACTGTTCTCAGTTTACTTGAACACTCAGCTCAAGAATATCCTTGTACACACTTTATCTGTACATCTTTAAGACTTGTAGTAGTAAGAAGTAATAATACAAACCTGCCAACTAAGATAATCCTAGGTCTAAATGGCACCACTAAATTTACAAGAACTTCAGGAAAGATCTAACAGTAATATTCCTTAGCTCTTTAATGACATTGAAAGGAAAAGTACTCCCAAATGTATTCTCAGAAGCTAGCACTACTCTGACTCTAAAACCAGTCAATTTTACAACCAAAAATGAGAATTATGTACTAATCTCTTTAATGATTGTAGCTCCAAAAATTCTCCATTACGACACTTGTGAATAGAATGCAACAGATCATCAAAACAACTGTATACCATGACCATGTCAGATTTATTCCTGTGATGCAAAAATGGTTCAACCTACTTAAATCAATACCCTGTTATATTTTACACAAAGAGGAGCGAGAACTAAAATCACATGACCATCTCAATAGATGTAAAAAATGCCTTAGACAAAATACAACATCCACTTATGATAAGAACCTTCAAGGCAAAAGGTATTGAAAGACAGTTGCTTCATCTGATAAAAGATATCTTTGACAAAGGTACTGAAAACATTTTAAGTGGTGAAAAATTGAAAACTTTCCCTTTAAAATGGTGTCCACTATCACCACTCCTGTTCACAATAGTACTTGAAACATTAGTAAAAGAAATCACACAAGAAAAAAATAAACATAAGGAATACATATTGGAAAGGGAGAATTTATATTATCATTATTTGCAGACAATTTGATCTACATAGAAGACAAAAAGTTTCACCAAAAGACTCCTAGAATTAATAATAAAATTCGTCAATGTACCAGGATATAAAATCAACCCAGAAATATCATTAATGTTCCTATACATTAACAATAAATTCACTGAGAAGGAAATTAGTAAAACACAACAGCATCAAGAAAAATGAAATATTGTACTAATATTAGCCTAACCAAAAAAGTGAAAGACCTGTACAATTAAAACTATACTTCTATGAAAAGGACATCAGAAAAATGAAAAGATTTCCCCAGTTTCTAGATGGGCAAAACAAATATAGTAAAAATGGAAATATTTACAAAACTGATATACAAATCTAACGTAGTCCCAAATGAAATACCAACAGCATTCTTCACAGAGCTAGAGAAAACAAACCTAAAATTCATTTGGAACCTGAAGAGCCTAGCATAGCAAATGATCCTGGGCAAAAATCGCAGAACAAGATACATCATAATCCTAGATTTAAACTGATATTGCAAAGATACAGAAGTAGGGTGACAATAAAGCATCGTATTGGCATCAAAAGATATGCAGGAACAAAACAAAGTATGCACAAAAACCCCCAGGTGTGCTCAGAAGCTTGACCTTTGACAAAAAGGCCAAAACTTTCACTGGAGGAAAGACAACCTTTTAAAAAAAATTATGCTCTGATAACTGGCTATCAGCATGCAGAGGATTGAATCTAAACCCATATTTCTCACCATGTAATAAGCTAAAACAAAAATGGATCAGATATCTAAATGTTAAAACAGAAACACTCTGCAGGAAGATAAAATAAATGAAACTCTTAAAATCATAAGTATAGGCAGGTACGTTTTTGAACAGAAGTTGGTTATATTAGAAGTAGTACCAAGAATAAACAAATTGGATCATATTGAATAAAAAGCTTCTGCACAGCAAAGGAAACAAACCAAGAGTGATGAGACATCCAACAGAATTGAAAACATTTTCCCACTGTTTTGGAGATACAGGACAAATATCTGGAATATACAAAGAACTCCAAAAATTATACCCCCTTAAAAAATCCCAAAGGCCCATTTGTAAAATGGGCAGCTGAGATGAATAAACACTTCTCAAAAGAAATACAAATGGTTAGTGCTCACACGAAGAAGTGTTCGACATCAATGGCCATTAGAGAAATACTAAGTAAAATAATACTGAGATTCTACTTTATGCCAGACAGTTTGAGTATAACCAAGAAATTAAATAACAAATACTACAGAGTCCACAGGAAGAAGAAACCCTTCTACAGTGTGAAAATGTAAACTAATACATTCACTATGGCAACAACTATAAAGTTCCTCAAAAAATTAAAACTACAAATTCCATTTGACCCAGCTATTCCCCTTTGAAGTATTTTTAAAGACTTCATCTTTCAGGCATACATACATCCTATATCTCCCTGAAAGTAAAACCAGTTCTAGCTGGTCAGTACCATAGTAATGGTCAGTATTACACAGAAAATTATACCTCACCATTCTCTTGCTTGGTAGCTACTCTGTAATGGCAAGTAAGGCAAGAATAGGCTGACCTTTTCATCTCTAGTTTTCAATGTTGTTTATTTTCCAATTAGGTTTTATTTTGGGGGAAACAGTATCCATGTTCCATCACAATTCAAAATTGCTGAATCCTGGGAACAGCCTAAATGTCCACTAACAGACAAATGTATAAAGAAAATACCATGTTTACATAAAACAGAATATCATTTCTCTATAAAGAAGTATAAATTTAAAGTATTTGTAGAAAAAAATGGATATACTTCTGTGAGACCCATCTTGCCGTAAAAACAGCCATTCTGTTAAAAACCTCCACTGTGTATCCTGTAACCTCCCTGTGAACCCGGTACTTGTCCTCGTGGGAACTCTTCACCCAACTAACGTGTGCAGCTACAGATTATACTCATTCCATGTCAATGGGATGCGCTCACCTGAGAAGCAGTGTTTTGAGAACATGCTCACCTTAGGAATAGAGTGATCTAACCAATGCTCTTGACTTCTGTAAAGACTCACTTCTACATAGCAACCTCCTAGTTAGGGAGAATAACAAACTTTGCCTATAAATACTGTGGATCAGAGAAATGTGATATTTACACATGTGTGTCTGATTTTCTTTACTTAAAGGTATGTTCTCGGGGCTGGGGAGTTAGCTCAGTGGTTCCGGCGCCTGTCTTGCAAGCACAAGGGCCCGGGTTCGGTTCCCCGGTAACCACAAAACAATACTGGGTGTGGAGACCCACACCCAGCAGCAACCAGTACCACATACCACAGTGCCGGGCGTGGTAGCTCACGCCTGTAATCCCAGCACTCGGGAGGCAGAGGCAGGAGGATTGTGATGTGAGTTTGAGGCTGAGCTGAGGGCCAGCCTAAACCACAAAAAGCGAGACCCTGTCTCAAAAAACCAAAAAAAAAAAAAAAAAGTATGTTCTCAAGGTGCATCAATTTTCCTAGAAATGTCTCTGTTCTTCTTTATGGCTGATTAGGACCACATTTGATTTTTTAAAATCGCGTCTTCTTTAAATCAATATAGATCAATGATCTAAATATTAAAACAGAAACAAAACACTAAATCTGCTGGAATAGAGAAAGGTAGAACTGTTAAAGACATAAATCTAGGCAAAAACTTTCTGAGTAAAACCCTGTTCACAAGGGAAACATCACAAAGAATCAATACCTGAGATCTCAACCTACTAAAAAGCTTTTGCACAGCAAAATAAATCACCAACATAGTGAAGAGACAATGAACAGAGTGGGGAAAAATGCTGCAAACTGTTCCTTAGATAAAAGACTAGTATCTAGAATATACAAAGAATTTGGGGCTGGGGATTTAGTTCAATGGTTCCAGCACCTGTCTTGGAAGCACAAGGATCTGGGTTTGATCCCAAGTTAACCACATACAATACTGTGTGTGGAGACTCACGCCCAGCAGCACCCAGTACCACATATCACAGTGCCAGGCATGGTGGCTCACGCCTGTAATCCCAGCACTCGGGAGGCAGAGGCAGGAGGATTGTGGGATGTGAGTTTGAGGCTAAGCTCAGGGCCAGCCTGAACTACAAAGTGAGACCCTGTCTCAAAAAAAAAAAAAAAAAAAAAAAATATATATATATATATATATATATATGTGTGTGTGTGTGTGTGTGTATATATATGTGTGTATGTATATATATATGTGTATATATATGTATGTATGTATGTATGTATGTGAAGAATTTAACAACTCAAGCCTCCACATATTTAAAGGACCCAGTCCAAAACTTGGCATCTGAGATGAATACACACTTCTCAGCAATACAAATGCAAATAAATATATGAAAAAATGTTCAACATCACTGTTCATTCAAGAAATGCAAGTTAAAGTAATACTGAGATTCCATCTGTCTAGAGAGAATAGCTGTTATTAAGAAATCAACCAATAACAAGTGCCGGAGAAGTTGTGAGGGGAAAATGAACCCTTCTCCACTGTTGGTGGGAGTGTGGACTGGTCACCCACTGTGGAGATCAGTGCAGACATTCCTCAAAACCCTAAGACTAGAGGTTCCATTTGAGTTTTCACACTATTTTAGTAAAAGGATAGTTGCTGTTTAATATATTTGCCTGTACTGAGTCAATTTAATTGTATATTTGATAGGAAATGCCACGCAAGCATAGGCAGATTCAAATCAAAATAAATGACTTAAACAAGGGTAAAAGAAAATACAGCTCAGTCCAGCTGGTATTTGTAGGATTTCTAGGACGTTATGACTTCTAGGACTTCCTCTTCCATATCAAGCTGTCATGTTATCTGTAGGAGGTTTTGAAGTTAATAGTGCTACACAGAACTGGAAGAAAGGAAAAAAGCTCTGGAGTCTCTATTATTCCACCTATTGTCTTAGTTACATTTCTTTGGTTGCTCAGACAATATACTTGACACTTAGAGGAGCAGAGGATTATTTAGTTCAGTTTGTAGTGGTTTTAGGCAGAATCGCCTGGCTCCAAGGCAGACTGGCACGTGACAGAGGAGCATCACAGAAGAGAAACAGTTCTTGACACCCAAAGGTAGCAAAAGCAATAAAGGACCTTCATGGTGTCTTCCTGCCCCTTTTGTCTTACTCATTTTATGTAAGGTGGGCAGCACTCACATCCTTAATCCCAGCGTCCTCGGGTCTAGCACTGACCAAGAATCAATCACATACTCTACATTCAGCCACCTCTAAAAACCCCACCTACAACTCCATGAGGCTTTGGAGGCACAAGCCATAACAATAATCATCACACAAATGATTATTCATAAAATATCTCACCACTGACAAATATACTGAAGTAATATGTCTAAATTGGACAATCTGTCTAATACATTTTTCTTTCAAGAATATATGTTTGTCAAAGCATAAGCAGATGGGATTATTTACAAATGCATTTTTATAATTTTGCATAACTAGACTACATATAGAAAAGAACATCTTTCATGCTGATAGTTCTGACACTCCCATTCACCTATTCTCTCTATTCTCAAATGATCCAAATTTCCCAGGAATGGTAGAAAATGTATCAATCACTCTGATTGAAACTTACAAATTAATACGTATAAGGCCAGGAATTTAGCTCTAGTGGCACTTTGCCTTCCTTGGAAGCACAAGGGCCAAGTTCAATCCCAGTATTGCAATAATAATACTAGTTTTAATATTAATAATAATAGATATTGAGTGACTTTCTTTTCTATTAGTTCATAAATCAATAACAAAGAGATTTCACAATTTAAAATTTATTTATGTAAGTCCAGTAGTATTTTCAACCTCTCAGATTGTCCCAGTAAAATATAATTATCCCTACTGTGAAACATATTGTCATAGCACAGAGTCAAATTCCTATGGAAACCTAGCAAATGACATAAATAAGATAGAATTGCTAGGAAATATCACAGAAGGAGAGTATAAATAAATTCAAAGAGAGAAGCTGATATTTAGTATCAACATATCTTACTGTAGCATACGGCTTATATAAATAGATTGGCAGTCAGGATACAAGTCAGACAAAGTTATGCTGTGGCAATGACCCCAAAGTCTTAGTAATCCATAATAACATGTGCTCATACTATATCCAATGAAGGTCACCAGGACATTTATGTTTATTTTAGTCACTCAGGGATCCAGGCTGGCAGACACACCTCAATTTATGCATCCATAGATATTACGGCATGAGGAAGTAGATGTAGAATCTCATAGCAACCCTTATATTCTGCCTCAGAGTTACACACCCCTCTTGTGATCATAATTCATTGGCCAAAGCAAGTTATGTGAGCTTCCTTTTAAACTGACACATAAAACTTACTACCATATTCCATTAAATGAAAGAACCCAGAGTCAAAAGGTTGCACACCCAATGGTCTCAGCACTAGGTAAAAATAATAACTTCAAGACAGAAGTCAGCACAATGGCAAACTCTTCCACTCTACTGACTGGTAGGATATTGCCTGATATGGAACAATAGAAAGCTCTCTGGATTGTTGTAGTCATCTAGTGACCACATAAGTGGCTCTACAACACTGAAAAAAAAAAAAAAAAAGAAAAAACCCCAAAAAACAGGTTCTGTCCATCTTTCTATTTAAATCTGTACAATTTACAAAACTAGGTATATCTCAAATTAAAATCATTTCAGTTGGTCTGTCCAAAGAGTGGTGCCAGTCATATGGCACAGTGGGAGGTCCCAGCCTTCATCCTACCCCCAAACCAATAAGCAGGCAGCTATCCATGAGCAAAACATCTCCTTGACAACTCGGGATTCTATGCCAGAAGGTATAACAATGTCATAAGATAATAAAACCAAAATAAGTACACCAAATGGGTCAAAACAAGGTTTATTTTACCTATCATACCCTAACCCGTAGCACTGCACCTCATTCCCTAGAGAAATCTCATCCCACTAGGTCCCCTAAGGGAAAATGAGAACTGAGTTAAAAATTTCAGAGATTTGTCTCATGGACTCATTTGGCTTCAACAAGCCAGATTATTAGAGAGGTCAGTATAACAGATACATCTGTAGGTGGCTATAATTAATTATTAATTAATGGCAAGAGATATCAGTGGCCCCCTCTGCCCTTCACCACTAAGGACCTCAGTAGCCCTCGGGAACATCACAGACTACTGCAGGTGTCACTATCAAAGTTCCATGTTTTTCTGATTTGCTGGCTCAACTTGCTTGAGCTGGAGTACTTTCCCCACCAGAGACACTCCAACGAATGCCACCATGAGTACCTTAGACCCAGAATGGGAACTGAATGTGAGCACCCTCAAAGAGACACTGCCCCCACATCCAACCCCAAATACTGTGTACTGCTGTGCACATGTGTGAATCTAAACACAGCACGTCACGTTGCCCATCCTCCACCTACTTTAGTATCCTCATTACTTGATCGACAGATACCACTGAGGTTCCTGATAGCCCTAGTGATCATATGAGCTCCGTGGCTTTCACTACCCTTAACTAACATTGCTGGTGTTGCATATTCCTGTTGCCTAATCCCCCGGTCATTACCTTCTCTTCTGATTAGACTCAGTCCATATCCTGTGTTTTTGCCCTTACACCATTGACTCCAGTGCCACAGCACAATCCCATGTAGTCTTCCATTTGGGGCCCTCATGCCTACCCCCAAGAGGAAAGTCTTTACTTACCAAAGCCAGCTCATAAAATCTGGAGTTAGTGATCACCTCTTCATGTGTGATAGCAGTGAAAGGAAACACAGGATAGTAAAATTCAGGAAAGTACAACACTGCCCAATATCCCTGTCCACAGCACTGAGTCCCATGACCCAATTTCCTTCCACTAAGCCCCATCTCCTAACAACTGCAGCATCTTCTGTAAGGGCATTCCAGTTGTGGACTATAGAATATGCAAAGGAAAAGATAGACAAGTGAAGTAAACAAATTAAAAAAATAAAAAGGAGACATTACAACACGTCACAGTTTTAAAAAATATTATGAAATGTTATGAATATTTATATATCAACAAATAGGATAGAGTAGCATAAATATATCATTTCCAAAAACATACAATCTACAAAGCTGAATTAATAAGAAATAGAAAGTCTGAATAAAATTTTACTATCGTGTGTTTCCTTGCACTGCTATCAGCACATGTGAAGAGGTGATCACTAACTCCAGATTTTATGAATAAACATAAGCAATGAGTAATCAGTAATTAAAATCCTTCCAATTTGTTGGTTGTCTTTTCACTCTGCCAGTGTTTTTTTGTTTTGTTTTGTTTTGTTTTTACTGTGCAAACCTGTCTAATAGGATATGATCCCATTTGTTGATTCTTTCTGGTAGTTCTCATGCTATAGAGGATTTGTTCATAAAGTCTTTCCCTAAGCCAATGTCTCCAAGAGTTCTATCTACCCTGTTTTCAGGCAGGTTTTGTGTTTATGTTTTAATATTGAGGTCTCTAATCCACTTTGATTTTAGTTTAGTACACAGTGAAAGAGATAGATCAAGCTTTAGTTTTTGGCAGGTTAAAACCCAGCTTTTCCAGCACCATTTATTAAAGAGGCTATCTTTCCTCCATTGAGGATATTTGGCTTCTTTGTCAAAGATGAGTTGGCTTAAGGTATCTAAAATTATTCTGTATCTTCTAATCTATTCCACTGATCTTTAAGTCTATTACATTGCCATTACCATGCTGGTTTTATCACAGTGGCCTTGTAGTATAGTTTCAAACTGGGGATCATGATACCCCCACCATGTCCTTGTTGCCTAGAATTGCTTTTACTATTCTAGGTCTCTTGTGGTTCCCGATGAATTTTGGGATTATTTCCTCTAGATCTGTGAAATATACTGTTGGGATTTCAATCAGGATTGCATTGAATCTATACAATAGTCTGGGGAGTACAGCAATTTGAACAATATGGCTTCCTTACCAGGAGCAAGGGATGTCTTTCCATTTTCTGATATGCTTTTCAACCTCCTTTTTTCAGAGTGCTATAGTTTTCAAAGTAGAAGTCTTTCACCTCTTTTGTTAGATTAATTTCTAGATATTTCTCTCTCTCTGTCTTTTTTTTTGTTTTTGAGTGTTTACCAGCAGTTTCTCAGACAAAGGGCTACTATCTAGAGTACATAAAGAGCTTTAGAAAATCATCCCCCCTGAAATTTCAAGACCCAATTTTAAAAAATGTGCATCTGAAATGAACAGATACTTTTCAGAGGAAGAAATAAAAGCGGCTAAGAAGCCTATGAAGAAATGATCAACATCACTAGTCACTCAAGAGATGCAGATAAAAACAACACTGAGATTTCATCTCACTCCACAAAGAATAGCTACTATCTCAAAATTAACAAGAAATAAATGCTGGTAAGGCTGTGGGGAGAAAGGAACCCTTCTCCACTGTTGGAGGTAATGTAGAGTATAACTACTATGGAAAGCAGTGTGGAGATCCCTCAAAAAACTTGGATAAGAGATCCCATTTGACCCTATTATTCCCCTGCGAGGCATATACATGAAGGAATTAAAAGATTGTTATCACAATGGCATTTGTGGACCCAGGTGCTTAGCACCTCAGTTTTTTGATAGCTAAATCTTGGAAAAAAACCAAATGCCCATCAACTGGAGAGTGGATAAAGAAGATGCAGTTCTTTTATACAGTGGAGTATTACTTTGCCATAGAATGATAAGTTTGAGTCATTTATACTCAAACAGACATACCTTAAGGACATACTTATAGATGAAATAAATAGATTACAGATGTATAAATATCATATCTTTTCTATAGTATGAGAAACTGAAAATATAAATAAGTTCTAGAGTGTATGATAAATACTGTGAAATAGAAAATATTCAGGTAATATATGGTAAAGGGGTTAGGGTTATATAATATAGGGAAAAAATACAATGTTTAAAAAAGGAAACAAAGCTTATATAGAGAGAGGGTAGAAGTGGGCAGGGAATTGGGATAAAATTAGAATTAAGCTGTGTCATATATTGGTGCAAATTTTCAATGTTGATCGTGATCACGACGTGTATATAAAATGTATGAATAAAATAAATTATTTTTTAAAATATATAAAAAAAATCCTTCCAACAAAAAAAAATTCAGGACCACAGAAATTACTGATAAATTTTACCAAACACTCAAACAGCCAAAATCAAGTGTTTTAAAACTCTTCCAAAAAAAAATTAAAGGCAAGGGAACACTGTGAAACTGTATTTATCATCTCAGCATAAAGTCATTTCAATACAAGAAAAGGACACAGAACAAAAGAATAGACCAATATTCTTGATAAATATGAATACAAAATTCCTAAATAGAATATGAGCAAATTGAATTCAACAGCCTGATAAAAGGGTCATAAATCTCATTCAAGTGGGATTTATCTCTTGGATTCATCTACAGCACAACAAGTACAAACCAATTAATGATGTGCCACATTGAAAATAAAAGAGAAAAAGCAGAGTCATCTCAGTGCATGCATAAAAGCACTTGACAAGACTGAACACCCCTTCACGATAAAAGCTCTCAAAAAATAGATGCATAAATGGTGAGAACTTACCTCAACACAATCAAGATCATCTATGAAAAATCAACAGATAAGATCACAATCAGAGAAAAAGTACTTAGAGAAAAATTATAAGGCAGTAGAGCTTAAAGTGTGTGAACTCTGTGCAATGGCTGTAGCACAAATGGTATTGCACGGACTCACATATTTTGTTGTTCTACTTCTTTTTTTGGTGCTTCACTTTTATATAAGTGGTGTAATATTACCTATTATGTTCTTAAAAATTAAGCACATGTACTTAATCAACAGATACTACTAAAATTATGTAAATATGTATAGCCAACCATCCAATAGATCAGTCAAAAGGTACAGGTTTTTCAGGACAGATAAAAGATAATCACTCAATTATATGTCAAATGTAGGAACTATTCTTTAAAATAAACACTTAGTAGATTTAAATTAGTGATTAGAATACAATAACTCATGCAAATAGTAAGGATAAAATGACCAGAGAAACAAAATCAGATAAACTAATCTTTTTTCATTAATTAAGCTCATTGGTACATTTTAGATAAACATAATAATCCCATTCATCACAGGGAGTTTGTGCCTGTATGTGATATGTCTATATTATATTTTTCTCATTCTCCTTCCTTCCCTTCAACTTCTCTACTCTTATTTATAAAAGATTTCTTTCCATTTTTTCTTTTTTTCACTTTATTCCTTCCTTTCTCTTCTTTCCCCCACTCCCTCCTCTAGTTTGCATTCCCCTTTGAATGTTTTTTTATTTAAATTCCACGATACTTATATATTTCGGACCTCATTTACACTTTTCAGTTTTTCATACCAGGGAAACACGGGTGTATTTATTCATGTGTCCAATTTATTTCACTTGAGAATATGGTCTCAGGGTGTATTCAGTTAGCGACAAATGCCTTAACTTTATCTGTCTTTATGGCTAAGTAGTAGCTTATTTTATAAAAAAAGCCACATCTTTAGCCATTCATCAGTCAAATATCAGATAAACTAATCTTTTTTTTTTTTTTTTTAGGGTTTTTTTTTTGAGACAGGGTCTCGCTTTTTTTGTGTGTGGTTCAGGCTGGCCCTAAGCTCAGTCTCAAACTCACATCACAGCAATCCTCCTGCCTCTGCCTCCCGAGTGCTGGGATTACAGGCGTGAGCCACCACGCCTGGCACTGTGGTATGTGGTACTGGTTGCTGCTGGGTGTGGGTCTCCACACCCAGTATTGTTATGTGGTTACCGGGGAATCGAACCCGGGTCCTTGCACTTGCAAGACAGGCGCCAGAACCACTGAGCTAACTCCCCGGCACAGATAAACTAATCTTTAAGAAAAAGATTAACAGGGATAAATAAGGTCACTTCATCTTTTGTGCTGAAACATCTATCTTCTAGCAATCTGCCAAAAGGACAAACAGGAAAAGAGGAGGAGAGCCCGGTCTATGTTCTTTAGGCCTTGAAAACATTGTTCTTTTGGTCACATACATGTTGATCGACAAAGGGGTGATATTGTAGCCATCCAGGGAGTGGGCAGCATTCAGAAAGGAATGCCACATATCACCATGGCGAAACCAGAAATCTACAGTGTCTCCCAGCATACAATTGGCACTGCTGTAAACAAGCATGTTAAGGGAAAGATACTTGCTAAGAGATTAATGTGAATACTGAGAATATTAAACCCTTAAGAGTCAAGGTAGTTTCCTGAAATGTCCTGAGGAAAACTAAGAAAGCCAAACAGAAAGTACCCAGGCTCAACTGCAGCGCCAGCCTGCTCCATCAGAGAAGCGCTTTGTGAGGACCAATGGGAAGGAGCTAGAGTCATTGGCATGAGCTAGGGATGTAGCCCTGCCGGGCAGCACCTCATAACTAACTGGGCATCCTGGGCCCTACTCAGGGATAAAAAATCATCTGAGGTTGTAAGGATGGTTTTCTTCACTGAACAGATATGTGGCAGATTTTCATCATGCCTGGTTAATTGATTTGGGCTTTACTCTTCAGTGTTGTCCTTGGTGAGATGTGCGGCATTGCCCAGGTACACACTCGAGTGGCCAAATATTAATGAAATATGTATATTGGCTTAAAGATCCTCTAAATCACCTTGGGGAAAAAAAGTACCAAAATAAATCCAAATTAGTATATGGCATTTCAGTGAATTAAATTGTATAAAGGACACACAAATAAAAAGAACACTTCATTAAATAAGCAATTTTATTTTGAGTATGGATATAAATATAACATAAAAATAAATAGATTATGTTAGTTTTCTTGTAGATACCTAAAATAGAGTTTTAAACCTTTGTAAAGCATAAAAAAGGAGAAACAATTTCAGTCAGTTCAGAAATCTAAGAACATAAAACAAAAAGAACAAATATTTACAAGATTTGAATATTATTTACCAATTTAATTGATATAGAGCACTACACAGAACTGCAGATGACCTTCTTTTTAAATAGAAATAACATACCCACTAAGATAAATTATATGCTGGGCAGTGAGACCAGTCTCAACATCCAGTATTATTTGACTGAATTTTTGTCCACATCACAATCATTCTGTTTGTTTTGTTATGCGAATGTTATTGTTATACATGAAATGCCAAGCTGGGAAGAGATGTACCTAATGGACTCGTGTGAATCTTGGTGAGCTCATTCACTAACTCTTTCCCAATCTCATCAACAGATGAAAATCAGACCTTATTCTCGATTCTGGAATTTCTGAATTCCTAATTATATTTTTTAGAATTCATAGGATTTTTTTTATTGATGAATTTGAACACTGGACTTACTCTTAAAAATTACATATCCTAATTGAGAAAAAAAATATATTTTTTCTGAGTGGAGGAGGAACTTAGTCATACTATATCTTCCAAAAGCCAATCTTATTTAAGAGCTAGATTTTATGTTCCCAAAATATATCCAAATAAAAAGGAAAATCTGCAGGCAAAGAGGACCTCATGGTATTACTGGCTGATAAGTACATTTGTAGCTGCCTAGATAATTAGCAGTAATTTTGATGTTAGTGAAGAAGGATTTATGTTAATAGTAGTTTACTTTATTTTACGCTAGACATTAATTTAATTGGTGACTTGCTTTCTCTTTAGCTAAAACATTAGCCAAATTGCACTGGGAATATAAAACCCAAAGGAAGAAACTAATTAGAAACTTTGCTTTTAAATAATGATGCTCTAGCACACCCATTTAGTATTTCACAGAGTTTTTGTTTGAGAAAATTTTCACAGAACTCACCTGAAAAACATGATTTGGATGGAAATGTATAAACACTAAACCCATTGAATAAAGAGAATGATTCATCATTTCATTACATTTAATTTCACCAAAAGTTCTGTAATTTCTTTAATGTTTGGTGGTCTGTTGATGAAAACAGATGAACCAGTCGGGGATTTAGCTCAGGTTGTACAGCAACTTACCTTTGCAAGCACAAGGGCCCAAGTTTGATTCCTGGTGGCAAAGGGTAAAATTTTAAAAGATAAACCAGGAAATATTTCACCATGTAAAGAGCCAAGAAAACGGGAAACCAATTTAAACTTCTTCTGGGTAGTGAAATCAATGAAAGAGGCTTGTATTAGACTCCGTAGGAACACAGAGAAGAGTAATACTTTACACTGTTTCTAGGAAGGAGAAATGTATGTAATGCTGTATTTTGCTCTATGCATGTGCATGCATATGCATGTGTGTGTGTGTGTGTGTCCATGTGTAAGTGCACATGTGTGACTCTCTCTCGCTATCTTAGCAAATTTCTTCACTATCCTCGGGTGCCAGAAGGCTGACTCTTCCCATCCTTCCCTGAGAAACTGGTATCAGTACCATAAGTATCCACTCCGCTGAGTCATTATTATGCTTCTCCAGTGAAAAGATAAAATAGCATGGGCGGGGTATTCCTGTCAGCACCTCGTCCTTTGTAAGTTACTGTGAAAACAGGAAAGTACAGTTCCTACTAATGTCTGCCTAGAAATTTCTGGCTGCATGAGAAGATGCTGGCTGCTGTGTGTCCTGAGTCCTCACAAGAAAAGCCAGTAAGCCATCCAGTAAAACACAGCCAAGAATTATAACTTTTGAGAAACTCTGCTAAGAATACTTGATATTTCTATCCTTCTAACAAGCTTTTAGATGCATAAGACAAAGTGTTGCTACAGACACATTTTTATATAGTGGATCTCTTTCTTTTTTCATATTTCATATTTGATTGTTTTTATATAACACATAATTCTTTTTTATCACTTCCCTTCCTTGCCCTGTGTAACATTCATCTGGCAAATGGAAACCATGTGTCTACTGAATATCCCCTTCCCATGGATACCTGGCCTTTACCTGGCCTCCAGCAACAATATCAGTTGGCTTCTGACTTGGAACTATTTCAGATATCTTATCTAATAGGACTCATGCAATATTTGCTCTTCTGTGATATCTTACTTCACTTAGTGTAATTTCTCCTAAATAATTACTAAATCAATTTAGTAGAGAAAAACATAAATGTGAGCAAAAGGTGAAAGTTCCAGGGCCACAAATCTTGTGATTAGCATGAGTGTGATATTGATTTTCTTAATCTAAATTATACAGTGATATAGGCTCTGAATAAAAGGAAAACATGCTAATATACTGCTTGGTTGCTACTGGGTTCACTCCCAAGCACTTTACAAACCCCTCAGGCAGGTGATAATACGGTACTCTTTTTACACGGGGGAAACAAGTTAACGGAAGTATAGTGATTTCTTCAGTCTCACAGTCATCTTCTGTGAGAAAGCTGCAAATCTGAGAGCTCCTAGTCTGAACCTAACACATTTTATTGTTCCCCATTAGACACTCAGGGTCATGGAGGACAACGCTGCAGGATACCCTGTGCCCGGCAGAACATGTCTGTATCCTCCCCTCCAAGTGTTAGTGCTATTGTGTCCCTATTCAAGTAGCATGCAGGAGCTCTCCCTTGTGCCCCAGGCCATGTCCAATATGAACTCCTTAGCTTGCTTTGTACTGTGCTGAGAGTCACTTGTGAGTCTGTGAGAAGTAAGCTAAAGCCAGAAGCCAAGGCTCTTTATCTGTTCCACACAGGGATGTACCTCAGATCTTTAGGTGCCCGCCTTTGCACACACTTTTACAAACTTCCAATCCCAGAGGTTGGGCCCCCCAAAGCTCCTTAACAAGTTCTCTATTTTCCCTTAACTCTGAGAGATGCTGTGGTAGCTTCAAGAAGTGAGTGTAAAGAAACAAAATATGGAAGAAAATGTGTCAAGCTCTCCTCTCGGCTTAAGTAGCCAATGAGGCTGGACCTGTGAATAAATGTTTGAAGAACAAGGAGCACCTTCACAGGTCAGCTGATGAGAACACCAGCGAGCACTCTGAAGGCAAAGCACTTAAATTGCGAATCTCAATTAAGAAACAGATGCCAAGTTCCCAGGGCAGAAGTGTTAATGAATTAAAATATCAAAAGTCAGGAAACAGATGGAAATGGAATTCAAGAATTAACTGGCCAGGAACATAAGATAGGGAAGTTTTGGGAAGGTAGCCAGACCATTGTGTGTTTCGGGTCTGTTTGTATTCTCAGTGGTAATTGTGGTGCAATCTTTTAACACACAAACTCTGCTGAACTGTCGATTTTGGAAGGGTAATTTTATATGATATGAGATGCATGCTAATATGTTATTTAAAAGTACATGTTTGAAATGGATTTTAAAAAATCAAGAAGTGGGCTGGGGATTTAGCTCAGCGGTTTCAGTGCCTGCCTTGCAAGCACAAGGTCCCTAATTCGATCCTCAGTGGTAACCACATACAACAATGCAGAGTGTGGTGACTCACCAACAATCAGTGCCACATATTGCAGTGCCAGGCATGGTGGCTCATGCCTGTAATCCCAGCACTCAGCAGGCAGATACAGGAGGATTGCTAAATTCAATGCTGAGTTCAGGACTAGCCTGAACTACAAAGTGAGACCCTATCTCATAAAGCTAAGGAAAAAAAAATCAAGAAGCAAAAATGTGGGAAGAAGTTATATACTGAGTAATTCCAGAATCTTTGAACTGGAAACTGAAACTGGAAAGCTGAAAGGGAAACAGCATTTGGTACGTATGGCTCTGAGCATTGTCAAAAATCAAGACATTTGGATATCAAGATCTAAGAAAGTTTTGAAAAGTTTTTACTTGTTTTCATGATTGGGAAAGCCTGAAATTAATACTCTGGTATGTAAATTTATTTTCTCTAACATGATAGATCTATCAGAATATCAAATACATATTCCAAAAAGTTACATTTTATTAATTTAGTAATAGGACTCTTTGAAATAGTTAAAATCCTTACCTAAAAATTATCTTATTTTATAATGTATAAATTTGTATGTGTTTTAGTTAGGAATATATCTCTTTTTGTTACTAGTGTGGAGTTGCTTTTTGATTTATTGAAATAAATTGTTTGATTATTTAAACATTAGCTGGAGCACAACTGTTAAATGGAAAAGAAACATGAGGTTGGTATCTTTAGACCACGTCCATTTCTTGGCTATTTTTTCAGAAGACATAATAACTTATCATGTTTGTTTCTACATCCAAGAACATTTTGATTTTGTTGAAATCCTCTTTATTTGTAAAGGAACAAGAATGTGTACACATAATTAAACAAAGAAATTATTTTAATCCCACTTGGATGTGTATCAGAGTGAAGGAGAAAATAATTTCCATAATTAGCTGACATGAAATAATTTTAAAATGCATATTCTATATTTCTTCATTTGTATTCTGGACTAAATGATCTTTTAAAATGATCATCTATAATGATTTTGGATCATTTTAAATGATCTTGGATTTTAACATAATTGAAACAAAGTGAAATCAGTAGATCTGGTAAAACACCATGCTTTTTTAAAAAATTCAAATCTTTACTGGTACATTATGAATACACATCATCATCACATTCGGCATTGAGAGCTTGTACTAGAATATGACAGGACTTGATTCTAATTTTTCCCCTTCCCCCTATCCTGTAACCACACACCCCTATACACAAAGCTTTGTTTTCTTTTATCTTTATTACTGTCATGTTCTTTTCCCCCTTGTTATTTACCCCTACCTTCAAACACCATGCTTTTGGATAGAGTGCTTGTGCTACTTCCCATTTAGTTTGCAATCAGTTCATGACTATTCACAAATGCTCTTCAAGAGAGAGATGTCCTTCTCTGCTTGTGACAGACGTTGCATCTACTTAGCAGCTGGGGTTGTACAGGTGTCAAACTGCAGTTTTGGTCCCCACTGAGCTCACAGTGTTTGGAAATACTGACACCTACAAATGAAAAAGTAGCACACAGTGTTAGAACACCGACAAAGACAGGCACCAGTGAATTCAAAGAAAAGAGTATTTGTTTGGCATGAAGGAAAAACAGCAAGAAGGAATTCAAAAAGCTTTGGAGGAAAAGCCTGATCCAAGTCTTAAGAAGTTGTTCAGGTGAAGAGCAGAAATGGGAGCAGACACAAAACAGGATTCCAAAAACAGCAGGTGGCAGGAGCAAAGGAAGAAATGAGACACAGAAAAGGTACGGGATGTTCACTTGCATTTGGATTCTGAGAACATAGTGTTACAGGAGGTAGGAGAAAAGGCAACGGAGCAGGGAAGCTGGGTTTTATATTACATGGGTCAGTGACACACTAAAGGATTTAACAGATAACTAATCTGGTTATGTTTCATTTGTTTACATTACTATAAGTGGTTAGAAGATGGAGGCTGTTTCAATACTTTAATATTAGTAAGTGGGAAAAGAGGACAGTTATTTGAGAATGACTTGAGAGTCAATGTTCAATCACACATAACAATTGATACAAATAGGTGAGCAAAGTAGAGAGAAGTTTTGAAGAAGAGCCCTAGTTTTTAGTAAAGTAGATTACGGTACTGCTGATTAAAACAGGGAACATAAGACAAGTACACTGAGGTACAATGAGTTCTATTTTGATCTTGTTGGATTTGGAATATCATAACATATTCAGATGGGAATATCCAGTATACTGCTTGAATTGTCAATCTCTATCTAAGGACAGGAATATATGTGGAAAGTAGAGCACTGAAAAATGTGAATTCAAAAGTATTTAAATATTTTAAAAGATGAGATCATCTCACAAACATGTGCCAGGTAATATAGTGTAGAAAAATGGCAAATTAAAGATTGCATGGAAAAGAAAGCCATGAATTGTAGAAGTATGAGAATAAGGAGGACTTGACATCAGAGAGCAGAGGATGGAGGAGAGTCAAAAATAAAGGCCGAACTGTTCCTGCTGAATTTAGAAATACAGAAGTCACTGGTAAAATATGTGAGAATCTTTCCAAAGAGAATTTTTCAAAACAAGTCAGACTACAAGTTGATGAAAAACGACTAGGGGAAAGAATAAATGGATTTTGGTTGAGAACAGAAAAAAGAGACCATGTGTTGAACAAATGAAAAAGCTGAACCCACAAATAACTTTAGGTAGGAAAGATAAGTCTACATTCTGGATGAGAGGAAGAAAGCAGAAAAATGCTGAACATACAAGAGTTGAACATTTCATAAGGGTGGGCAGAGAGGAGAAATGGAAGGTACCAGGAGCAGATGCCCACCAGGGTCGAGAAGTTGAGACAGGGTGTTGGTGCAGTTAAATTAGACGGAGTCAACCAGACATTTTACCCTACTCATGTCTGCAGACTGGACTTGTGTGGTTTGTATTTATAAATTTAATGTTGACATTAAGAATGAATTGAACTTTCTCTTGTGTTTTTCTATTTATAGTCACATTTAATTTGTGTACTTTTTTCTGCAGACAAGCTCCCATTCTTCTATATTATCAGACTCACGATAACATGAATTTTCACAGATCATTTTAACAGACAGGAAAATATTCATTTCTCTTAATTATGAACATGTAAGTTCAAGGCCAGGCTCCAGCCTGATCTACAATGCCACACTCTGTCTCAACAACAACAACAAAAAAAGAATTTATTCTCTTTCCATGTATTAAAAGAAAATTCTAGTCAATTTTTAAAACAGTTTTGTGTTAAATTAATATGTATCTATTGGGGTTTATCTTGAATCTTTCCATCCAAAAAATTCTGTACATTTCTTGTATCTTACAATATTTATTAAAATCTAAGACCTATTCATGAAGTACTTGTCTATATATATTTACTTTAAAATTCTATTGTATAATTAATTGAGACAGAGTCTTCTCTAGAAATAATACTACTTGAAAGTAAATTTAATAAATTCATTAATGTAAGAAATTAAAACAATCACATAATCCTTGAAAAGGACAGAAGGTTCAATTACTGCCAACATTTGGAACTAGAAGTTTCACCCTAATGCTGAACAAACAGAAAGATGACACTACGGTAAGAATATGGGAGAAGAGTGGGAGGCGAGGTCTGAGATACCAGATCACGCGGGCCATGTGATTACTTTGGCATCTTCTCCGAGAACATCAGAGAAAAAAATGCAAGCAAGTGAACCATTCTTTTCTAAAACACCCGAAAAAACTCTTGATGACCTAGTCAAATTCTCACTCATTTCAAATTAATTTTGCACCGAGTAGGAAAGATGTATCTTCTTGGCCTTAACTCATGATTCCAGGTCTCCAGAGACTCATTCACCCCAGTGATCAGCGGCTTGCCTCACTGCCCTCCACAATGGAGCACCATGCCTTTCGTGCACACTGCGGCCAGGAGGAACAGACATGAGATTTGGTGACAGAAGGCCAGGTTACCTTTCAGTCACCTCCTGTCAAAAATATCTTGCTCCAGAATCCAAAATTCTAGATATCTATCTTGGCCTAATTTCACAGTAACATTATACTAACTTAATGACAGTTTCTTCTTGAAATTGTTCTATGTTATTTCTATGTAAGTATAGGGCTATAGAAACTTACAAACTATACAATGATGGGTGAACATATGTTTTTAAAATTTAAATCTTTATTGATACATTATGAATACAAATCATCATCACAGTCGATATTGAGGGTTTGAATGAGAACAGGACACGACTTCTCATTTTTCCCCTCCCCCCCACCCACCTTGCAACTCCTCACCCCCTATATACATAAGCTTTGTTTCCTTTTTAAAAATAACTATCACATTCTTTTTCCTCTCGTTATTTACCCCTAAACCCTCTTTACTTTTAAATATTTTCTATTTCATAATATCAACTATATACTAGAAATCATTAGCATCTTCATTTTTTCATACCAGAGAAAAGATATGATATTTATATAACTGTGACCTGTTTATTTCACTTATGAAGATGTCCTCAAAGTACGTCGATTTGAGGATGAATAACTCAATCTTATTATTTTTAATGGTAGCATAGATAACTTTAAAACATCTACTGCATGAAATAACAGAGTAGTGCTTTAATGTGTACTTAACTCATTTATCCTGTGTAAGTTGTAAAGGTAGAATGTATTAGCCTTCCAAATTATGAAAACTAGATATTCACTAGATATTTGGCTTCAAATTTTCTTTATGAGGTGTCTAGTTCTAGATCCTTCCATCTTGCAAAACACCCTGCAGATTCAGTTGAAACTATTGACACATATTAAAATTGTGTCTTATCCTTGCTATGTGTGATGATAACATTTCTGAACATATACACTTGAAATACATGATAGATCATTACCTATCTATATTCAATTTAAAATGTAAATATATAGGATATGATTTAAAAAGTACCCTGCAAGACATAATATAATTCTGAAAATTTCTATACTAATTGTTTGCATTACAGAAAAACAGAATAGGCCTAGGAAAGGACATTTAATATATATTTACATATACATATGTTGCATATGTATTTCACTTTTCCCTTGCTGATATGAAAAATATATTAGACTGAATTGCTATTTGTTTCCTATTGCTGCTGTACTAGGAAATTACTGGGAACAAATTAACGAGAACTGGACAACTTTAGACAACAGAATTTTGTTTACTCATAGCTTTGGAGTCTAGAAGTCTAAGAAAAAGATGTCAAGTGGGGCAATTCCCTCAGGAAGACTCAGGGGACAATTCTGTCCTCTGCCTTGCTCAGACTCGGTCCTTTGAATGGATAAACAAGATTGATAAACACTTTGCCAAACTGAACAGAAGAAGGAAAGAAAACACCCAATGCAGTTAGAAATGAAAAGGGCAGAATCAGACAGACACCACTGAAATGTACAGGATTTTGAAAACTTAAAATTTAATACATTAGAAAATCTAGAAGAAATAGAAATTTCTGGGCATATGAATTAATAAACTTAAATAAAGAAGATAGAAAAGTCCTACATAGGAGAATAACAGACAAGGATATACAAGCAGCAATAAAACTCTACCAACTAAGAAAACTCTACCGAGACCCAGTCCTGCAGGATTCATCTGAGTTCCACAAAGCTTCAGAAAGAATCTAATGGCTATTCTCCTCAAACCCTTCAATGAACTAGAAAGGGAAGGGGCACTGCCAATTCATTCCTGGAACTTAGTGTTTACCTGGTACCAAACCAGACAAAGACTTAACAGAAATGGGAAAGTAGAGGCCATCTCCTTAATGAGCATAATTCAATAAACCCTCAACAAGATACCTACAAACAAGACAGAAGGAGGAGACACACACACACACACACACAGAGCAAAGGAGGAGGAAAAGCAAGGAAGAATAAAGGAGAAGGAAGGACAGAGAGAGACCATGGATTAGCAGTAGACTCTATGTGATATTTGTAGGTGAATAAAATGTTTTTTTCCACTCTGTTGTTGCTATCATTTTAATTCTTGAATTTTTAATTCTCAAATTTTCTTGAGGCAGAGTCTTGCTAAGTCTCACCTGCTTATCTTCCATACTCAACATGCAATCAAGTCTTGTTGGAATACTTTGATATTATTTCTCAGCTCTCCCTTGTCCTTGCAAGTCTACCATCCCTGCTTTCTACCAAACCTTGATCTACGTAGTCGAGATCTTCTAATAGAAGGTGTAGATTCCAATACCACCTCCTCCAAGTCCATCTTTGCAGTCTTTCAACAGCTCCTTATCACCTCCATCAAAAGACCCAAAACTTTCCCCTGTACCACGTTGATAGGAGTCATATGTTTCTACTTACTGGGTCATATCTCATTCTCCTATACATCATGTGTCACTTACTTGTTACACTGAACCATTGCAACTCTCTGCACACTTTATACCCACCTCTGTGACCTTGTTCTTGATATGTTCCTCCCTTCCTTTTCCCCACATATGCATTTTTCATGCTTCACTTGATCCTTCCTGCTTGGAGAGTTAATCAGATATCATTTCTTCCTAGAAGTCTGTCCTGATTCTCCCAACATGCCAACTCCACCCCACTGGCAGTCTGTTAGTGCTCCATTTGTCTCTTTCCATTCACTCTCCTAACAACAAGTTTGCTAAATTACATGAAACTGGTGCACATATCAGTGTGTACCTTTACCAAAATCTAAATCCTTCCAGTGTTCAAAAAATTTCATATTTATATATGTAATCACCATATAAAATGTTTAATAAACATTTTACAAATAGAACACAACATATCATTAAAAAAAACCAGACATCTAACCTGTTTTCCAGCAGACTTAGTGTTGCTGTTTTAATATTCAGGTCTCTAATCCACTTTGATTTTATTTTAGTGCATGATGAAAGAGATAGGTGTAACTTTAGTCTTTGGCAGGTCAAAGCCCAGTTTTTCCAGCATCATTTATTAAAGAAGCTATCTTTCCTCCCTTGAGGATATTGGACTCCTTTGTCAAAGAAGAGGTGACTTAGTGTATTTGGAGTTGTTTCTAGATCTTCTAAGCTACTCCACTGATCCTTGGGCCTGTTACCTTGTGAGGACCATGCAGTTTTTATCACAGTGGCTTTGTAGTATAGTTTCATGTTGGGGATCATGAAACTCCCCCGCCATATCGTTGAAGACATACCCATAAGTGAAATAAATAAGTCACAGATGTGTAAATACCATATCTTTCCTCTGATATGAGAAACTGAAAATGTAAATGAGTTCTAGAATGTATGTTAGATATTGTAAAATATACAATATTCAAAGAGAAATATGGGTAGGGGTAAGTAACAAGGGAAAGAAAAAATTGTGATGGTAATTAAAAAAAGGGAAACGGGGGGGTGGTAGGGTGAGTAGGGCTATGGGAAAAAATGAGAATTAAGTTGTGTCTTATACTGGTACAAATCCCCATTATGAAGTGCAATCATGATGTGTATATTTAATGTACCAATAAAGATTATAAAAAAAAAAGGGAAACAAAGCTTATGTATAAAGGGGTGTGGGGCTGTAGGGTGGGTGGGGGGGTGGGAAAAAATGAGAATCAAATTATGTTATATAATGGTACAAATTGTCAATGTTGTGTGTGATCATGATATGCATATAAAATGTACCTATTTCAAAATAATTTTTTTTACATATCATACCTCATGACTAAGTACGCTTCATCTCAGGTGTGCAAGCATGGTTTAATGTACATAAATCAATAAATGCAATCCACTACATAAAAATAAGTCAAGAAAGAAATCACAAGGTAATGCCAAGAGATGTATAAATGATCTTTGATGTAATCAGATATCCATTTTTGATAAAAACCAAGATGAAAATAAGTATAAAAGGACATTATCTCATAATGATAAAAGTCATTCATGACCAACTGACTGCCAACATCATACTAAATGGTGCAAAACTGAAATTATTTCTTCAGAAATCAGGAATAACACAAGGTCCACATTCATGACTTGTGTTCAGTATAGCGCTCAAAACTTTAGCCAATGTATTCAGGCATAAACAAGAACTACACAGCACAGGTATAAGAAAGGAAGAAATCAGAATATCTTTATTCACAGATGAAATGATTGTTTACATAGAAAACCCAAAAACTCTACTTAAAAGACCCCTAGAACTCGAGTAATTCAACAAAGTGACAGGATACAAAATCAATACACAAAAATCAATAACCTTGCTATCCAACAATAATGAACCTACTGTGAAAAAAGGATCAGGTAAAAAAAAAAAATCCATTCATTTTAGCATCAAAAAAATCAATACTTGGAAATTAACCACCTAAAGAGCTAAAAGTCACCCTGAAAAAAGATTGAAATGGACATCAGAAAAAAAAATCCACTGTTTCTGGACAGGCCGAATCAATATTATTAAATGACTATATTACTAAATGATACATAGATGTCATGCAATCCCAATCAAAACACTAACAGCATTTTTCACATAATCAGAAAAAAAATCATAAAATGGATATAGAACCAGAAGATAACCACAACAGCAAAAGCACTCTTGTATAAAAGATCAAAGTAGGTAGCAACATAGATCCAGATTTCAAGTTACATCATAATGCTACAATGATACAAACAGCATGGCACTGGCAAAACACCAAAATAAAAATAAAAACAAACCACCAGAAATGGTGATCAATGGAACAGAAGATACAAAAAAAACCCCATAGGCACATTCAGTTATCACACTGACAAAGGAACCAAAAACATAAGCTGGCGAAAAGATAGCTTTTTAACCAACTGACCTGGGGGTGTGTGTGGCTATCTACAGGCAGAAAAATGAATCCAGACCCAACACCTTTCACCTCCTACTAAAATAAAATCAAAACGAGTCAAAGACATAGACATAGAAACAAGAAAATTGAGTCTGCTGGAAGATATAATAGGTAAAATGATTAAAGACTAAACATAGGCACTCATTTTGAGACAGGACCTAAACCACAAGAAATAACACCGACAACCACGAAATGAGTTTATATCCAAATTAAAAACTTCTTCACAACAAAGGAGACGCATAAGGGAATGGAGAAACATGAGGAAAAACTGCCAACTATTCTTCAGATAAAGAACTAATCTCTGGAATATGTAAGAACTCAAAAATAGACCCCCCTAATAAAAGACCCAATCAAAAACGCGCAATTGAAATGACTATACATCTCACAAGAGAAGTACAAATGACCAATGAGTGCATTAAAAAAGTGTGCACCATCTTTGGCCATTAGAGAAACATAAACCAAAACGCTGAGATTCCATCTTACTCTTGAAAGAATGGCCACACCAAGAACTCGAAAAACAAAATGCAGAAGATGCGGGAAAAAGGAACACCTCTACACTGTTGGTGGAAATATATAAATTAAAGCACTGTGGAAAACTAAAGTATAAATAAATAGCAAAGCAAAAGGCAGATGACAGGAAGTAGACAGGTCCTTCTCAGAGGGAGCAGGGGAATAAGATGCTACGTACCTGTACCACCTCCACACAAGGAACTTAACATACACTAATTAAAACTCATAAAACTGATTGAGCAGTGTGTGATTACTTCTAATTACATAGCTTGTCTTTCAAAGACAATGTTTCAGTATCTCGAGGACAGATTTTGATCTTGAGTGGTAACATTTTTCATGCAGCTGTGCGTATTTATTTTATAAACTCAATTTCTTGGCTCCCTTCATGAACCGAAGGCTGAGCTAACAAATATGGTTGCATTTGGAACCTATCTTGATTCAAACACCAAAAATAACATACATACTCAGGAAAATGGAGATCTTTATAACTCACTACAAAGTCCCTTCCCTGGTCACCCGGCCCACTGAGACGCGGGGCCAGGCGCTCCCCAGAGTTTAACCCAACTTGCTTCTGCCCGGCTCCGACCCCGGGTCACAGGACGGCGGGGCCTCGAGCTCTGCCAGGCGCTGCGGCCTCTGCGTGAATCTCAGCACCGGCCCGCGGGAAGGAGGCGCCGCTAGGAGACGGTGCCTAGCGCGGTGTTTGTCTGTCACGGCGGGAAGCACGGCCGCGCTGCGCCATCCCTACTCCCGGCCGCCGGTTCAAAACCGCCCCGGCCTCTTCCGAGCCTGTGCGAGCGGAGACGCAGCGCGGGCCCGACGCCCGAGGGTCTGCGCCAGCGCCGCGCTGTCGGGGCCGGTTCCGCGCCGCCCCGGCTCGGGTGGGAGCTGGGAGCGGGCGCGAGTGCGCGGCTCGGGCGGAAACGCCGTCCCCCGCCCCGGGGCGCCGCGGTCGCTCTCTCCCCCGCTCGTCGCGCGCTGACCACTTGTTTGCTTCTTGCTCTCCCGCCGCCTCCGGGCTGCAGCCGCGTCGGGCCGGCGCGAAGTCTGAGGCCTGGACGGCTGGTGCAGGGACCTGCGCTCCGGCCCGAGCTCGCCTAGTCCCGAGGAAGCCGCCCCCGCGCCGCGCCGCGCCGCTCCCCTCCGTCCCGGGCGGCCCAGCCCGCCGCGCGCGGCCGAGCGGTGAGGAGCACGGGCTGCGGGCGCGAGCGGCGGTGCCGGGAGGGGCGGGGGAGCCTGGAGCGCGGCGTCCAGGGCGGGGCGGCTGCGGGCGGTCGCGGAAGTTTCCGTGCGGCGCAGACCGCGGCCTGGCGGCGGCTCCGAGAGCGGGAGGCGGCGCTGCCCGGGTCGGGCCCGGCGCTCCACTCGGTGCCGCGGCGCGCCGGAGGCTCCGGGAGGGGCGCCCGCGCCTCGCCGCCCTCCTCCCACCCCGGCCCAGCGCGGGGACCGCCCGCCTTGAGCGCGCCGCCCCCTCCCGGCCTGAGCCGCGGCGCCTGGACCCGGCCGGCTGGTGCCAGGTAAGTGAGGGTCCCTTCCGCGGCGGGAGCTGGAACCCGCCTCTCACAGCTCACTTTGGCCAACTGCGAAGTGACTGCGCTTATACTCGCGTTCGGAGAAAATAAGACTCTCCTGTGTCAAGACTTGCATTTTTCTGTTACTTTGTGGAGGTCTGTGCTCCTGTCTTTTAGGATCTACGACGTAGTTTTTAGTTTTAGATCTCCTATTTAAAATGGAGCCACTAAACTGTGATGAAGATACTGTGTACCATGGGTGGTTTCTAGGCGTAGATCCTCTTCTGACATCCTAGCTGCTGTCAGAGTTGATGGCAAAACACAAGCATCATTTCCGTTAAATTGGAAAAGACAAGACAGCCCGTTTTCCTGCTGGAGGTTCTTGTGAATCATAGGCACCTTTGACACTAGACAGAATGCGATGACTGTGATTAGAATCACTTACACAATTTAGCAAGCCATGGCGCTTGCTTGGAACACCAGCGGGAGGCTGAGACAAGGATGCTGCGAGTTCCGGCCAGGCCGGCTTGGGTCACATAGTGAGTTCAAGACCAGCCTGAATCGTAGTGAGATGATTTGTCTCTAAACACAAAACACAACACAACACAACAGAAGGAGGATGCAAATTGTCTCCGTACATATGATATCATTGTATCCCTTGAATGTTCATAAAAAACAACTGAAAAATTCATAGAATAAGGAAATTTTGTATAATTTCCAATTCCAGGATTCTGAGTTTGTAGAAGTTGATTGGGGCTGTAAATATAAACTAGAAAACAATAAACAAAATAAGCTGCAATTTAGCATGAAATAGCAAGAATTGAAAAATATTTTTAAGATATATGCCATAGGAACTTAGATGAAAATGTATTTTTAATTTTTAAAAGAAAACTAGCGTTTGTGAAAAATAGCACTAGAAAATAGGAAGATTTCAATTAAAATATATGGAATTTTACCAATATAAGCAAAGGTATTGTAAAATCAAAGTGATCAAACAGTAATGACAAGGCCAGGGATTTAGCTCAGTGGTTCTGATGTCTGCTTGGCAAGTACAAGGTCCTGAATTCGATCTCCAGAACCATATACCACAGTGCCAGGCGTGGTGGCTTACACCTGTAATCCCGACACTCAAGAGGCAGAGGCAGTGAGTTCAAGGCTACTTCAGGCCATCTAGTGGGTTCAGGGCCAGCCTGAACTATAAAGCAAGACCCTGACTCAAAAAAAATAAATAAATAAACAAAAAGTAATGATATAGGGCCAGGAAGTAGATCAGTGGTCCTGCACCTGCTTGGTCAAAGGCAAGGTCCTGAATTTGATTCCCGATTTTTAAAAAGTGACGTAGTCAAAGTACCAGATATTTCAACAAAATTGTAGAGAGAGATTTAAGAATAAAAGGAAAACTCATTTGATGAACGTTTTAAGTGAAAGAATGTGGAAGAAATAACATTTAATTGGGTATATTGGACAATCAGGTATTTATTGTGTAGAACTAATAACAAAAATGAAAATTTTTCCTCACTGTTAGTAGAACATAACTTAAATGCCTTTTTAATTTAAAACTAAATGTGAAACCTAAAAAAAAAAACCAAAAAAAAAAACAAAACAGACAAGGAAAAGTTAAATAAATGTTTATTCACATACCTATAGGGAAAACATTTCTAAGTCTAATATGAACACCTAGGCCTATGTAGGGACATAATTTTTATTAATGTATGCCCAAAACAGACAAATGAGTACATTGTTAAACAGAACACAATTTTGCTTATAAAAACTTAAAACTCTTACTAGTAACTCTAAAAATAAACAACCCAGGGCTGGGGATTTAGCTTAGTGGCTCCAGCAGCTACCTTGCAAGCACAAGGGCCTGGGTTCGATCCCTAGTAACCACATAGAACAATTCAGGCGTGGTGCCTCACACCCACCAGCAATCAGTACTACACACCACAGTATAGGGTCATACCTGTAATCCCATCACTCAGGAGGCAGAGGCAGGAGGGTTGCTCTGTCAGAGGCTGAGTTCAAGACCAGCCTGAACTATAAAGTGAGACCCTGTCTCAAAAAAAAAAAAAAAAAAAAAAAAATCAGCAACCCAGTCAGTGGAACTGTTCAATTCAAAGTAAGAGATATGAATCTAAATGATAATAAGAATAAAGACTCCTAATCCTATTAATTATCCAAAATATTCAAATAAAGACATCAACTTTTGACTCTTATTAGCTTTGAGAGTCCGGTAATAGGCAGTGGTTTTAATAATGTGATGAGAGAAATATACTTTTGCCAATTTGGAGTGGAAATGTGAAGTAGCAAAATATATTAAAGTTATAGTTGTTTGATTTTTTAAATGTTCATTCACTTATTGAAATTTATCCTGCAAAACATGCACCCAAGTGCAAGTAAAGATTTATTTTAAAAAAACTTTGGCAGTGGAAGATATTCACAGTAGCCCTGTTTGTATACAGGACTCATAGAAATAGTTCTGAAGGTAAAATATCCACCAGCTCTGCTTACAGGTGTTTGATGTACAAATATAAAGAGAAATCCATGCAAATTATCAATTTCAGCACTATTTGTAATCATGTAAACTTAAAAACAATTTAAAGTTTCATTCTTAAGCAGTTAATTGTGTGTAGTATGATGTAGCCATTAGTAGTTAAGGTTATAATTTGACCTAGCTGTTCTGCCAAGTATTTTTCCCAAAAGAATTAAAACTATCATAACACAGCAATATATGTTGACCCATGTTTACAGCAGCAGTTGGTAATAGCTAAATCTTGGAAACAGCCCAAATTCCCCTCAATTGATGACTGGATAAAGAAGAAAAGGTTTTTTTTTTTTAAGTGGAATACTACTCAGCCATAAAAAGGTCCGTTTGAGACATTTATAGCTAAATAGACACACTCTGAGGCTACACTTATAAGTGAAATAAATAGCACATAAATGTGTAAATAGAAAACCATTTCCCTGATGTGACAAACTGAAAGTACAAATGAGGACCAAAGTGTATAATAGATATTGTGAAGCAGAAAGAAAATGTTCAGAAGGGAAAGGGAATGAGGGAGAGGGGTTAGCGGGGGAAGGAAAGAAGGGAAAGAAAAAAATTGAAGAAAAGAATGAAAAACAAACAAACAAAGCTTGTATATGTTGGGAGGGGTGGAGGGATTGAGGGAGGACAGAAGAATGGGGAAAAGTATATGAAAATGGCTGTTGTATTAAAACGTATATAAATTCGTTGGTGTGTGCTCAGAAAATCTCCTTGTGGACAAATCTAATACAGAGGTTGGGACCTAGGGTAAGAGAAATTCCACTTCTCTTGTATATTTGTGCACTGCCTTAATAGTTCTTTGCAGGAACACTTATTTTTAAGATGTTTTTCATAAAAATAGTTTCATACTGAGATGATTTCATTGTGAGCAATGTGACTTCTTGTTTGGGTAGCCAGAAAATGAGACAATAAGGCATTATCTGGCAGTTTTCCAGATAGCATATTGGCATGATAATGTTTCCTTAAATGTGTTCTATAAACACCATAAAAATACTGTTCCAATATTTTTCATACACCATATAACAGAAATATTTCTTTCTAAAAAACACTAAAATGGAACAACTTGAACTAATTTAATATGTTTAATAATAGCTATCGATGAACTGTGCCTTGCTTCCACTGAAGCTCATCTTCTATTTTAAAATAAAACCACATAAACAATCTGCAAAATTCACAAAAGCTTTAGAAGGAAATATTCTACCAAATGCTTTTTCTTTGGAATGATGCATGATATGAATAAAACAAGAAAAGTATTTCTGTAGAGTGTAAAAACAGCAGTGCACATACTATGTTTCTTCGTGGTAGCCCACTGTGTGCTGCAGAGTATATTTTTAAATTGTTTTCTCTCTTTTCCTACCTGGCCAAATCTCACTATGCAGGGCCTGTTTTTTACTATTTTTAGTAAATGTGAAACCTTGCCACTGTTTTTAAAAGAATGGACTTGTTTATATGTTCTCAAAATTTTCATTTGTCTATAATGAAAATGAATCAAGCTCAACTTTCTTGAAGGATTAATTTTATGCACAAATTAAATAAAAAGTTCAATACATGTCTCTAGTGAAAGATCTGGTCATTATATGACCTTATTAACACACGTTTTATCTGAAGAGAATTAACACATATCTTGTTAGTCTCTCGTTACTTATTTTTTTGTTGAAAAAGATTAGTCTTGTTTAATTTTTTGCACGTCTGTCTGGTAGCTGGTTGAAGCCTAATAGGTCCTCCTGCCTGTTTCTTCATTCAGTCTATACCATTACATATGTTTGTATATATCTATGCACACACACACATATGGATAAATATATGTGCAAACGTATGTATTTCTATGTGTGTGTGTGTGTGTATATACATGAAAATTAAGGAAAATTATATTTTAGAATATTCCTCCAACTTTTTCATACTTTATAAAATGTAATTATCAAGATTATTTTGTAAATACTTAATGATTTTTATGAAACTAATTCTATATTTTTCAAGAACATGATTTGATTGTAATGTTTCACTATAGTGTTTTACTTAACCATAATATTTGTAGTTTATCATTACTACTGTTTCCATCTGTATCCTGTGAAAGTAATATATATCACTTAAAAATATTACAGCATACAATGAATTTCTCTTGGACTTTATATAAAGGTAATTTACCTGAATTTAAAAAGACATGAGAAAAAGTTAAATTAGTATTACTAAGTTTATTTGCATATTGATCTAGTGTCCCACCACATTGCTGAACTGGTTCATTTGTTTTAATATTTTAGTAGATTAATCAGAAACCTTTATATACAAGAAATATCATTTCTAACTTGATGACTCATTTCTAATCTGAATATTTAACTTATATTTGCTAAACTAACTGTCCTGGGTATAATGTCCAGTATAACATTAATTCGAAGTGGAGACGATGCATACTCATCTTGTTTTTCTTTCCAGAGGAAAGTACTGTCTTTCTCTGTAGATGTTGCTGTAGAGTGAGTGCCTAGTGATCCTCCATTCTCTTTCTAGATGATTGAGTACTGGATTTTTTTTTTCCCATCGAGAAAGTATATTAGATTCTGTCAAAACTTTCCTTGAGGTCTATTTCGATGTCAAAGGGTTTGGAGGAGGTCTCATTTTGTTGTGGTACATTGGTCAGTTATTTTTGTATGAAAAACTATTTTTTTATTGACAGAAATCCTACTTGGCCATAATGTATTATCCTTTTATGTGGCTTGATTTGAGGATTTTTGCTTGCTTGTTTGTACCAGCCATCAAACTCAGCACCTTGCGCTTGCCAGGCAGATGCGGCACCACTGAGCTACATCCATGGCCCTATTGATTTTTGACTAAATTCTTGGGATGTTAGCATAGTTGTCTTTTCTTCCAGTAATACTGATTTTGACAGTAGAATCATACTGATTTTATAAGTTTGGATATGTTCATGCTTTTATTTTTCTGCAAGAGCTTGTAAAGAACTGATGTTCAGGGGGGTGGGGATTGAGCTCAGTAGTTCCGGTGCCTACCTTGCAAGTGCAAGGGCCTGGGTTTGGTACCCAGAAACCATGTACAACAATGCTGGGCATGGAGACTCATGCCCACCAGCAATCAGAACCACATACCACAGTGCTGGCCATGGTAGATCACGCCTGTAATCCCAGCACTTGGGAGGCAGAGGCAGGAGGATTGCTGTGAGTTCAAGGCTGAGCTCAGGGCCAACCTGAACTACAAAAGGGAGACCCTGTCTCAAAAAGCAAAAAAGAACTAATGTTCTTTAAGGACAGAACTTACTAATGAAGTCATCTGTGCTTGAGTTATCTTTTGGGAAGTCTTTTGAATTCTAATTCATTCCCTTGTCATAATTACACTGAGATTTTTCTGTTTCATCCTGAGTCAGTTTTGATAGTGTCTTTTCCAGAAATTTGTCAAATTCATCTAGTGTCAAATTCAGAGATAGAAATGGACATAAATATAATTTTTGTTAGTACCAAGAATTGCCCCTAGGGCCTCATGCATACTATTTATGACTGCGCTATATTCCCAGCCTAGTTCATTTTTCTACATTTTTTTCTGTCCTTCAGACTGGATAGATTTTGCTTTCCCTTAAGCTCAGTAACTTTGTCCATGTAATTTTCATATGTCTCCTGAGTACATCTTGTGACTTTTAAATTTTTATTCTATTTTCTCAGTTCTGAAATGTTCATTTACTTCTTCCTGTCTTTTATTTCTCTGCTGAGATTTTCACTCTTCTCCCATCACTTCTTGGAGCACTTTTTAAAATAGCTCTTTGAAATTGTCAGATAATTTCAACATCTATGTCATACTGATACTAACTTTTGGAGTTTTTTTCTAAAAGTCAACATGTTTCTGGTTCTTCATGTACTATAATTGTTACTGTATACTGTCCACTTTGTACATTATTTTATGAGATTCTAAGTCTTGATTAAATGCTTTAGAGAAAGCTGATTTCCTTG
Organism: Petromus typicus; assembly: GCA_004026965.1. Taxonomy (NCBI): domain Eukaryota; kingdom Metazoa; phylum Chordata; class Mammalia; order Rodentia; family Petromuridae; genus Petromus; species Petromus typicus. The sequence continues at coordinate 41,108 of PVIR01010276.1, forward strand.
TTTTGACAGACAGTTGACCCGTTGGGTTTCTTAGTGTTGTACTTGCAATGTTAGTTTCATTTCCAGAGCCTTTACCGGGTATTCAGAGCTGTCATACATGTGCCCATCTCAGTGAGTAATCCGAGACCTGTGCAATGTTGTTTTTATTTCTCAGTCTTTGTCACTTAAATGTTTCCAGTCAGGTCCATGAATGAGTCTGGGAATTCATAAACAACTTTCTTTGTAACAACCTTTCCAAGTGTCTCCTGCTCTGGTATCTGTTTGCTACCTACTTATTTTCTGAGCTTCTTTCTTGGTTTTCCAGCCAAAAAAGGAGGTTTTATTTAGCTTTTGTTGCCAGGTGCTTCTCACAAATTCACTTGCATTTAAGGTCAAGTCATAAGACAGCAGAGAGGGGGGAATGAAAAGCAACAGAGGATGTGGCCCGATGCTCTTGTGTCAAGAAAATTCCCTTCCTTTAGTATTTTTCATGCCTGTGAGTCTTCTTGGATGAAATCATTCTTTCTCTCCCAGTGGGATTACTGAAATCTGGGGCAGGAGAGAATGCAGCAAAGGAAACATCATTAGGGGACTGGCCAACTTCGGAGCTTTAGAAATCCCCTGTTCATTGCAGAACAAAAGGTCTTCTGGAGCTATTTCTGTGGGTAGCGCCAATTGTGTACTATAGCTTGGGCTTCACCAAAACTGTATTGGACCAGGAGTGTGAGGGGAAAATACAAACTGATTTTGTTTCAATTGTACTTTTCTGACATTTTTTCTCTGTGCTTCTACCACTATAATGAGAAGTGTGTGTGTGTGTGTGTGTGTGTGTGTGTGTGTGTGTGTGTGTCTGTGTGCTGTGTATACTGTAACAGTCTAGCTATGGTTTTGGTAATCTGTTTAGTACTGCAATCCACTGCCCAGAATTAACAAGCACTCTCCAAGTTTAAGGGCATAATTGCCAAGAAGACTGCCCTCACTTCAAATCCTGGCTGCCAACTGAAGGGATTCTAGGCCACCCATATACTGGTTATAAATTCAAGGCTTCCTACCATCTCCTCAGATTTGATCATTTGCTAGAGTGACTAGATCTCACGATACTACTCTAATTATGATTAAGACTTCATTTTAAAGATTTATTACAAAGGATATAATGTCTGCCTCAAAAGATCCTTAGGAAGTATTAAAATTTACAAAGGATGTCATGTCATAAGAATTACATACTAAATCCATTGACAAAAATGGATTATTGTGGTACTTAGTACAGGATTTTGAGAGAACAAGTTTTTTATTCTGTCCCTACTCCAAAGCAGAAGGTGTTATCTGTATAGGACCTCGTACTTTCTTTTCTCTCCTTTCAGGAATGATGGCTTTGGAAGTGTAGCTTTGGAAGCTACACTCAGGGTTTTAAGATGCATCTAGAGGGTTCCAAGCTTTGGACCTAGAAAGAGACTCCCAAAGACTCCCTTGCCCAGAAATCAGGACAGTTTCCAGTTAATACTTCATTATATTGAGATTTTTTTGTTTAATACTTCATTGTATTGCAGTTTTTTGTTTTGTTTTGTTTTGTTTTACTGCATTTCACAAGTGTGTTATTGTTTATAAGAGTGACATTGAAGAGCAAGTATGTAACAGCCCCACACTGGAAAGAAATGAGGTTCATGCAGACGGTCCTGCTATAGGATGTCACACTGGTGAGTACTGCTTTGCACAGCAGAAAACCCCGGCTACACCTTCTGTGACTCTTACGCTCTGTGTTCTCCTCCAGTTGCTTAGATTTCCTTGTATGAATCCTGTGTCCCCCAGATACCAAGGCCTCTACAAGTAAGAGCTGTCTGGGCTTTGTAATGCTAACCTATTAAGGAGCCATACCTCAATTTTCTGATGTAGCTTCTGTCTGATATAAAACCATACATCAGCTGCTTCAACATAAGGCATTTTTTGCTGTTGTTGAATGATAGGGAACTTTGATATAATTCACTGAATATTAAGGAATAATTAAGTTAGCAACATTATACTTGTAACCAGCTGGAAATTGTCCTGTTTTACATAAAAATTTGGCTGAAATAATATTATAGAACTGTATAAGGAAAAGAAGGGAATATAGAGTAGTTAGGCAAAATATAGGGACAATGAACATCAGAGCAGCTGCAGTACGCAAATGTGAGACACTTGTGCACGTGCATTGTCTTCTACTTCAGTTCATTGGTGCTAGTTGCTGTTAAAGTTTATAGATTTCTATACGGTTACTCCTTTTTTTTTTTTTTACTTGCTATCCAGGACCATTAGTCAGAATTGAATTCTTAATCTCTGCCTGGCATAGTTAAGAACTGTTATTGTTCTTCGTACGATGTGATCTTAAGTGTGCCTGATGGGATATAAGGATCATGTGGGATTTTGACAAAGCCAAGATTTTGAACCCTGTTCCTGAGAAGTATTACTTCAGGTTTAGGTTCCTGATTTCTTTATTTTCCTTTAATGTTTTACAGTATTTTGAAAATTAAACCTTTTAAAAGTAGTAATTTTTCATATATATGTCTTCATTTAGATTCAGCAGTTATTATTTGGTACCTTTGTACTGTACCACACAGTTTGCCAAGAATAAGCACTAAAAAGATAATAGAAACATGGATGGATGGATGGTTGGATGGATGAGTAGATGAGTAGATGGACAGACAGATAATTGGCCTACTTTTCATTTGAGTACTTATAAAGCAATTTAATTAGCTTCCTTTTTGGTTCCTTGATGGTTTGCATTTCTTAGACTTAACAAAAAAATGGACCATAGATCTTTAATTAGGTTAAAGTTAACACATAGCTGCCGGATGGTCTTGTTTATTTTGGAATGATGCCATACATATAAACATGCATATTTAGACATAGATGGAGTCTTTAAAAGCAGTACTGTATGTGCTGTATCTGTTACCACGAGAACTGGGACATCAGTGGGAATTTAGCGCTGGCCCTAGACTGGTTCTCCCTTATGTGGAGCCATTGTCTTGTTTTTTTCATTAATTACTTAGCATTTTATTGAAGTTGTCCGCCAGAGATATATCAGTTGGTGTTGTTTAAGATTTCCAACTGAGCATTCTTAAATGGAATCACACTATAAAAGAGGTCTGATTTTAAAAATACAGTGAACATTTAATTTTTTAAAAATTTATTACATAAGAGACACATTAGCCTTAAGAATCCTCCAAATAGTCCCTGTTTCGTGGAGCACATTTCCTTGAATATTGCTGCTCGTTGCCGTCTCGGGGCCTTTGCACTTGCTTCTCTGTTTTCCAGGAACTCTGTTCCCACAAAGTTAGTGTGAAATTTGTTTTCTGTACTTCAGATAGCTTAGCGGTCCCCTGTTAGAGAGACAGCACCCAACCTTCCAGGAACTACCCAGCTAGGTGTTTCTTAAACTTTTAATGTTCTTAATTATACTAGCTACGTTTAAAAAAATATTTTATTGACATGCTTTTAGTTCCACCTGCTAAAATGTAAAATCCAGCAAAGTGGGCAGCAGAATATCTGACAATTTTTGTTTGTCCTTTTTTTTCCGTATTCTTCACCTTTGTAGTAGTATCTACACTCTACATAATGGGAGTTCACTAAGTGTTTATAGAATTAATAAAACGATGAATGAAAGGACTGTTGCCTAAAAAAATTACAGAACTTACCATATCTATTACTGTCATAATTCTGTATATTTAAGGCATTAGATATCTTAAGGCATTAAAATATTTTCTTTTTCAGGATAATTGGAGTTCTTCAAAATGTCAGGTATGTTTTTGTGAATAAATTTAAATGTGTTTCATTTTCAAATATGAATTATGAGGGCTTTTCCTTAAACAGAGAATTCTTTTCATTTTGAAGTTTTCTTATTGTTTTGTGTTTATATATACATATATATTACTATATATATATATATATTCATTTATCTCTGTGAATATCTCTGTTTATATTTGTCTAAAAAGGATTAAAATTGCTTCAGATGGGGACATACTTAATGAACAGTCTTTGAAATTCATCAGAAAAACCAAGTAAAGGAAAAATAAGGATAGGAAAGTAGGTCTGCAAAGAGTGCAGCAAGGAACCTCAGTGAAATCTTCTCTTTCATAGGTGAGAATAGACCCTAAATTTATTTTACAGTAACCTGTGTCCAGTGAGCAACAACAGAGTTGTGGAATTTGCCTTTTGTATGAGATAAAAGCCAGTTGCTAGGAAATTCAGCACTTTTTCTTGTAGGGGTCCAGGGTAGAATGGGTTTAATCTCATCCGTAGGACGCAGTGTGCTGCCCTGACAGACGGCTTCCGTTCCTCCGTGGAAGCCATTCCTGTGCAAACGCTGCTTTTCGGAAGAACACGGGAACTCATGAGCCAATGCAAATGAAGGCGGAGCTGTCTAAATGTACATGGTGCCACCAGCAGTTTGTGGAACGCTGAGCATCATTGTTACTATGTTTTGAATATATTTAAACAGCACTTTTCCAAGAGGATCAGGAAAAAAACTAGAATTCACTCTGGTTTTGCCCATGTTCTCCAAATGACAGAAGAAAGAATTCTCACTGTCATGGAGCCAGTTCACTATAGAGATGGAAGTCAAAATCAGGGCAGCCGACCCCTGTTAGCAAAGCTTGGTGCTCTAATTATGAGCACAGTGGAACTCTCCTGTTTTAAAGTAGGCTTGACCTACAATTGATGAAACTTCCTGATAAACTGATAGGTAAATATATGATGAATTATGGGTTTTAATAAAAAATACGAGTATTTCATATTGAATATATCCCTGAATACATATTTAAAAGGAAAAAAAATCAATACACTTTACAATCGTATTGTCATTTTCTTTGTAAATAATGTATAAATTTTTTTTTCTCAAGCTGTAATACCCACAGGCCCTGAGAAGCCTTCAGACAAAACAGAAAATCACACCAAAGCAGCAGATACAGGACCTGATGCTCCTCCGGACTATAATTCTCACGTTGTTCCAGGTAGGATAATATGCAGATGTTCTTCCCTCACTCCAGAGAGCTTCAGTAACAGTTCAAATGGACTTTTAAGTGAACCAATCAACAGATTGCTTCAATAAAGAGATTTTGAATGTAGGTAGGATGCCAAATACAGAATCCGCCAAAAATGTGTACATCTTGTATAAATATTTTAATACTAAATTTATTGAGATATCATGTGATTAATGTGTTATCATGTAATTAATATATGTTACCTATGCAGTGCGATTGCAAGGGGTGCTCACAGTGGTGGCCGTTAGTTTTCAGACATTTTTCAGTAAAGTGAACTGCTAAAGTGGGTATGCATATTTTTGGTGGACTCTGTGGTTTGATACAGAACATGTTCCTGTCTTCACAGGATGTAGCACCTACCGAGGAAGGATGCTGTGCAAGTATTCATAGCAAGATGGATATTTAGTTTTATATATATATATATATATATATATATATATATATATATATATAGAGAGAGAGAGAGAGAGAGAGAGAGAGAGAGAGACAGGGAGAAGAAGAGAGGGAGGGAGGGAAGGAGGGAAAGAGAGAGAGGGAGAAAGCTGTGGGGTGCAGAATGTGGAATCTGACTCTGAGGTTGAAGAAAGCCCTAAGTGAGAAAGGTAGGTTTTGGTGTCATGATATTTCACAGTCAAGGCAGAGGAGAAGGAGCTATGTCTAGGAGAAAGAGCAAGTGTTCAAAACCATGTGTTCAGAAAGATCCAGTCTGAGGCTCACAGGGGACAAATGTTCAGAGAAATGGGAGGGAGTGGCCTCTGGTGTTGACTGAGCAGCTGATTGTTATGGTAAGTATTTTTATAAATCTTAATACACTACTGATTGTGACACAGAATAGGCACTTACACTGTGCTAGTGTAAATTTGAGTTATTATACTCTTTTTTGAAAGCAATGTATGTATCTTTAAAAATTTTTTAAATAATAAACTTTTGACTATGGAAAATAATTTTCTTTTTTTTTTAAAAGGGTCTTGCTTTGTAGTTCATTCTGGCCCTGATCTCACTATGTAGGTCAGGCTGGTCTTGAACTCAAGGGAATCCTCCTGCCTCTGCCTTCTGAGTGCTGGGATTATAGGCCACCACGCGGCATTGTTGTATGTGGTTACCGGGATCAAACTCGGGACCTGGTGCTTGCCAGGCAGACAGTGGAACCACTGAGCTAAATCCCCAGGCCAGGAAGATATATTTTTGACAGTGGGGATTACATCCTCATCCTGCAAAATGGAGTTAATCAGTTTTCAAAGTTTTAATGACTTAAAACATAGTGAATGTAATGCAGTGTTCTTTCTTTAAACACATATTCAGGGGTATCTGTGGAGGTGGAAACAGTGAAGGCAGGCTCTGAAAGGACTTGAGAGACCCAGGTTCCCAAGGGATGACGGCAGAGATGTTTTCTGGCTCTAGTCACATTACCCACAGGGCTCGGGCACTGCTGTCCCCATAGTGTTTTCTGGCCGCAGCAGGGCTTTCTCTTGCCCTTTTCCTAAATTATAATCAGGCTCGTAGTAAGATCTACTGTAACACTTTATGCTTTAACTTCTGAATACGAGTATCAATGATTTCAACTTGTAATGAAGTTGTCTGCCCATTTCTCTTTAGTTTACATTAGTAATTTTCAACATACTTTACATGATAATATTGCATTCACACATTAGGGTATATCCAAGAAACTAGATTCCACTAGAACGAAAAGCACACCATTTCTCAGAAGCAGACACTGGTAGAAATCATGTTTGCTCATCTGGAAAAGTATCTGTTTTATTTGTATGAGAATATTAACCTCAAAAGAGTAAGAGATGGTCTTCAAATTAAATGAACAGATAAATTTAAAGAGCATAGTGCAGACCTCATAACTAGTGAAGTTTCGGTTATGAAAATATAATAAAAATTCACTATGATCACCACCCAGTGGCTGGACAGTATAGCTATCTATAAAAAATCATGTCCTCGTAATTCAAGTCAAGAAATTGAAATACTGAACTTGAAATATTTGGCTTTAAACAAATTTGTTTAAATTCAGTTAGATAATTTCCTTTTTCAGTATAGTACTGGTTATATATTTCCACAAAAATAAATTTGTTCCCTACTCTTGTGTACAAGAAGAGTTCCTGGGCCAGGGATTTAGCTCAGTGGTTCCGATACCTGTCTTGGAAGCACGAGGGTCCGGGTTCAATCCCCCAGTAACCACATACAAAACTGGGCATGGAGACTCATACCCAGCAGCCAGTACCACATACCACAGTGCCGGGCGTGGTGGCTCACGCCTATAATCCCAGCACTTGGAAGGCAGAGGCAGGAGGATTGCTGTGATGTGAGTTTGAGGCTGAGCTCAGGGCCAAACTACAAAGCAAGACCCTGTCTCAAAACAAAGAATAATTCCTGAGGATTGTTTTGTGGAGTCTATTTAGAATGAAAGTGGCATGATTGTTTGCAAAGCAAATGCTAATATCAAGATAACTAAGAAAACTCGAACCCCATTAAGGCACTCTTTCCCACACTAGCACAAGGAAAGGCAGTGTTTAGCAGCGGAGTACTTTTTGTGAGAGTTACTGGGCATACATGAAGTCACATGTATTTTGTTTGTTTGGTTTGTTTTTCTACATAACCAATCAAAGATAATTTTAAAGTTCAGAAAGAGGTATACTATGCTAGTTTTCCACACGTTATTTCATCATGTTTTTTCTTTGCTTCTCTTAACATTTAGATAATATACATTTTTGGCCTTTTTGTAAGATAGCTGAGTGTATCTGTAGTTTCTTCTGCATCCTTTATTTTATTCCATTGACCTACACATATTTCAGTGATCCACATTTATTCCATTTTTTTTGTTGTTGTTCTGCTGCTGTGATCTATTTATAACTGTAGCTTTGTAATATAGCTTGAAATCTCAGATTGTGCTATCTCTTGCTTCATTGTTTTTGGCCTAGGAATCCTTTTGGAGTTCTGTGTCTCTCCTGGTTCCATGTGAATTTTAGGATTATTCTCTCTAGTTCTGTGAGAAATGCTGTTGATATTTGATTCCGATTGTGTTAAATCTGCATATCAATTTTGGCTATAGCAACATTTTTACAGTGTGGCTTCTGCCTATCTAGGGAAGGAGGTATCTTTCCATTTTCTGATGTCCTCTCCAGTCTTCTTGTCAGAGAGCTAAAGGGTTTGTTGTAGTGATTTTTCACCTTCCTTGGTTACTTCTTCACTATTTCATTTTTATTGATGCTATTATGAATGGTATTATTTTTCTGATTTCTTTTTTAGTGAGTTGATTATTGATGTACAGGAAGACTTTACTGATTTTGGTGTGTTGTTTTTGTGTTTTCCTGAATTACTCAATTTTATTACTAATTCTAGGAATCTTTTGGTGTAGTTTTTGATCTTCTATGTGAAGGATCACCTCATCTACAAATAATGATAATTTGTCTTCTTCCTCTCCTATGTGTATGCTTTCATTTCTTTCTCCTGCCAGATTACTCTGGCTAATATTTTGAGAATTCTGTTGAAAAGGAATAATAATGGTTGTACTTGTCTTGTTCTTGATTTTAGAAGAAAAGCTTTTAGGTTTTCACTTTTCAGTATGATGGTGACTGTTGGTGCCTGATAAGTGGCTTTTATCAGACTGAGTTACAGTCCTTTTATACCTATTTTCTTAAGAGTTTTTACCAAGAATAGATGCTGGATTTTGTCAAAAGCTTTTTATGCCTCACTTGAGATGTTCATGTGATTTTTGTCATTGCTTCTGTTTCTGTGGTGTATTATATTTGTTGATTTGTGTATGCTGAGCCATCGTGGGATGAAGCTGCCCTGGTCATGATGTATGATCTTATTAATGATTTTTGCATATCTTTGCCAGTATCTTGTTAAGAAGTTTTTTGTTTATGTCTGTTAAGGGATTGGTCGGTGGTTTTCTTTTGAAGTTAGGTCCTTGTCTGTTTTTGGAATTAGGGCAATGTTTGTTTCTAGGAATGAGTTTGGCAGTGTCTTGTGATTTGTGTCCTTTTCATTTCTAAAAGTTTTTGCTTTCCTTCTTTTGATGTGTTTGGCTAGGAGCTTCTTTATTTTATTTATTCTCTCAAATAACCACCTATTCAATTCGTTGATTCTTTATATTGGCATTTTTAGGCTCAATTTCATTAATTTCTGCTCTGATCTTTATGATTTTCCTCCTTGTACTAGGTTTGGGTTTGGACAGTACTTGTTTTTGACACTTTGAAGTGCGTCATTAGCTTATTTTTTGAGCTTGCTTTGTTTTTCTTATGTGAGCATTCTCATCAATAAATTTGTCCTCGTTAAAGATTTCAGTACTGACACTATTGTTTGGTGGTTGGAAATGTTTAATTTGTGATTCACTGAGTGCTTAGGTGTCTATTATTTCATAGCCATGTGTTTGTAAAATATCTCCACTTTCTTTTGAGAC